>CAJQZP010000624.1:0-41446 GCA_907164705.1 Parnassius apollo | reverse complement strand
TGGTCTTAAGCACGACTTTTAATAATGTGGTCCCGAATTCGAATCCCGAGTCGGGTTGAAGTTTTACTAACTGGTGGGTTTTTCATGATTTTTATGATGTGTGTAGAGAACCGGAGATCCGTTTTACTGGAATCGAGGCATTCCATCTTAGCCCTCAAGGGTGACATCGCGTCTGCCTTTTGATTCTAAATCCAGGTTAAATGTAGATGTCTATGGGTCACAACGTCCACTTACCATCGGGTGGACTGTGTGCTCGTTTGCCACCCTTATCCTATATAAAAACAATAACACATATTGTCCTCTTTCTTGTTAAGTAGTCAAAATTAAACGTCTCGGTTTTTGTTTTTAAAATACGATTGCATAGACTGGTATTTGAAAAGGACGAAGAGAGAACGAAATGTGAAATATGGGTAAATCAGGAATGTCTAGAACAGGTAAATGAAATTGTATACTTGGGGAGTGCTTTCAGCCGGGATGGAAGATGTGATTTAGATGTGGATAGGCGTGTCGCTGCCGGAAACAAAGTCAATGGTGCCCTGAATGCATTAGTAAAAAGGCAAGGCGTGGTGAAGAGTGCACGCCTTGCAATACATAATGCAGTGTTGGTACCGACTTTGTTATATGGCAGCGAAACCTGGGTATGCCAGAAAAAGCATAAAAGCAAGTTGAATGCAGTGGAGATGCGATCTCTTCGTAAAATGTGTGGCGTTACCTTAGCCGACCGAAAGCGAAACGAAGAGATTCGCAATATGGCAGGATTGAAAGATGACCTTATCACAAAAATTGATAGGGGCGTACTCCAATGGTTTGGGCACGTTGAACGAATGAGTGAAGACCGAATGGTGAAGAAAATATATAGAGCGAAAGTAAATATTAAAAGGTGTCGAGGTAGACCGAGACTAACTTTCGAAGACCATGTGAGCAAATTGCTCGAAAAGGGGAGGGTCGAGAGTACTCGGATACCTAGACGTGCATGTATGAAGAAGTTAATGAACCTGAAGGAAGCGAAAGAGGTATGTAAGGATCGTGACACTTGGCGATCTGTTCTCTCCGGCTACCCCGTTAGGGATTGTGCGTGAAGATAAGTAAAGTAAAGTAAAGTAAAAGATTGCATTTACTGACTTCATTTTTTTTGCTCGATTTCTAATTTCATTGATTCACAATTAACCTTTGCGTTAACTGTTGCTATGCTACAAGGGACATTTTCCTAAACTTTCAAATTAAAATTGATTTTAATTAAAATTGATTTAAATTGTCAAATGGTTTGTGTGACTCATCTACGATTTTTGACACACCGGCTCTTTGGAATGAAGTGCAATATTATTTTTATAATATAAGGGTAACAAACGAGCACACAGTCCACCTGATGTTATATGGTTGCTGTGGCCCATAGACATCTACATCTATCCTCGATTACGAATGAAAATTCAAATGCGTTGTCACCCGTGAGGACTTAGATGGAATGGTCTCCGGTTCTCTAAACTCACCATACGAAACATAGTAGCATTAAGCTGCTATTTTGCGCTGGTATTCTGTGAGAGCGTGGTTCTTTCCCGGTCGAGCCGACTCATTCGTGCTACAACTATACTACTAATATAACTGCAGCATGGTTCTACTACGTCTAAAATATCTGAATGATTTCATAGCGAAGAAGTTAATATTTTAGAAAAATTTAAGAGTTGATCTTTCCATTTTGTAATATTAGATACATATATATTTTACATTAATTAGGTTAGAAATGAACAAACCAAACTCCAGATGTACCTTAATGTAAAAAAATTAAAAAATGAGTTAAAAATGTTCAATAAATTCTATGAAAACCGATAAACTTTTATTTAAAACTCACTTCCAAATGAAATGAAATTGTGTGACAAAGGACTTCACCTCGGTCCCTACTAGAGACACCTGGCGGACCTGATTGTTAGCCCTCATTAATACAAATTTGTTTACGTCACGCACGAACGCCACGGTACAAAGAATATTTTACAATTATTTTAAACCAACCGTTTTTCTCTTATTCTTAGGCTATGTGATCGAATCACAAAATCGTAACAAATACATATATAATACGTATACATAAACACTCACGCCTGTCACCCAGAAGGGTAGGCAGAGACCAAAGACTTACATTTGGCACGATCCTGACACACCTCTCTCGCCTCCTCCACATTATACATGCTTGTCAGTGGGTACTCCTAATTTGGCCAGTTTTCGGTATATCGCCAATTTGGTCGATAAACTTAATAATAATATTTCGGATAAAATGTAGCCCAGTTCACTCCTGATATTCCTATCTGTTCGTGAAGTTTCATTACACTCGGTTGAGCTATTCTGAAAACTAACCGAGATATGCTGACAGACAGGTAAAAATTTAAAAAAAATGTTACTCATGTCCTTGAACGAATTAACCACTGGACCCGACAAATAGGCGGACTTACAAAAAATATAATTAGTATCTGTACTTAAAATATTTAAACACATAAATTACACGAATTTTCAGATTTCCTAGTGACACTTCTCGGAAAAGAAAGTGGGTAGAAGTAGTTCGTAGAGATAAAACCTGGATTCCGACGAAACACAGCGCCATATGCAATGTACATTTTCGATACTGCCTGTTTTAATACTAATGCAAAGAATCACAAGATGCAGGCAGTCTTTTTGCCCATAAAGACAAGGAAAAACTGATATTTCCCTTAAGTGTATCATAGCTATTTGTCAGCACCGCGAACTCGAACTTACGAAGAGTGATTAGAATAAAAGACTAAAAAAAGATTACACAACAGACTTTCTCCTGCTGAGAGTAACAGAAACATTGCTGCAACTTCCGTTGTACGAAGACATTCATTTCCATAAATTCGAAAACGACGACGTGAATCACGTCAAAGAATTAACGAAAGCCGTTTCTGAAAAGTATATAAATATTAGAATTGCTTATATAAGAAAGCAAGCGAACGAAAAATACAAGAAACACATGTTAAGAAAGATGATACATAATAAAAGGCAGTAAACCTATTTAAATGATTTAAACTTACCAAAAAATTTGATGTTTATCATAACTAATTGAATAAATAGTCCATAACAATGTCCTGCTTCTTTTATTTTAATTAAAATTTAATACCGGAAGCTTACCTCACCTTCATTATCCCTTTATTTCCTTTCTCTTACAGCTTATTTACGATACGCCTTTTTATTTCTCAGTCGTTCATCGATATATTTTATCGACTACGTTCAAGCACTAGAAATAGAGTGAACTTCTACGAATTTCATATCTGTGCATTATTCTCCACTTGGTTGAACGAGTTTTCATACATTTGTGTTTTATGTCGGGTCCAGTGGTTAATTCGTCCAAGCTCATGTCTTAAGCCCTCAACTCAATTTGATGCAGTTATGTCAAAAGTATAGACAGAGACTTGAATTTATTTAATCTATATGTATGGGTCGTAGGATAAATAGATAAACCAAATTTTCCACAAAATATAGGGATATCGCCAAAACGATATTTTATACGGGGTAGAGCCATGCTGCAGTTATATTAGTAGTATAGTTGTTGCACGAATTGGTCGGCTCGACCGGAGAAGGTACTCACTCTCACAGAATACCAGCGTAAAATAGTAGCTTAATGTTGCTGTGTTTCGTATGGTGAGTGTAGAGAACTGGAGACCCCTTTATACTGGAAACAAGGCTTTCCATCTTAGTCCTCACGGGTAACAACGCATCTGTATTTTGATTCGTATTCGAGGATACATGTAGGTGTCTATGAGTTACAGCAACCACTTACCATCAGGTGAACTGTGTGCTCGTTTGTCACCCTATACCGAATTTGAGAAAACACGGATAATTAGACGATTGGTCGAATCTGTTTTAATACCGAATCAGCACGCCCCGAATTCACGTAGTCTTGTCTGCCCTACTCCTAGAGAGTTTTCGTAAAGTTGTAGGCGCGGAGGGAGAGCAGCCCCCGCCCGTCGGAGCAAAGCAAATTGCGGATACACGTGTGAACCGTAACGGCTGAGGCTGGTCGCCGAAGGCGACCAATAAGCCAAAGCTGCGGAGTTGAGCAGAGCCGTAGCTGTTACAAAGGTAACTTTGGATCAATACTCCTGTGTAAAAGTGAGATTATTATTTAACAAAAAAATCATTACTCATAAACTATATATAAACCAAAATCAAGCCAATCAGAGTTAAGTATATTAAAAGTTACAAAACCCCTAATCTTATTTCAGTAAGATTGAGAAATGTCATAGCCATTGTTTAATTATCCGTGTTTCCGCGATATCCCTAAATTTTTGCGAAAAATTCGGTATATCTAATCATCCCACGACATATATAAAGTATAGGTATACACGAGCACTCATAAATGACATGCATGACCTCTTTCGCTTCTTTTTTTATCCATGTATGCGTAAAAGAGCAAAAAGAGGTGTGTCAGGATCGTACGAAATGAAAGTTTAAGTAAAGAGAAAGTCTTAGTCTCTGCCTAACCCTCTGAGTGTGGCGAGTGTTGTGAGATGTTGTGTCTTTACAAGTGCAAACACTCGTATATTTCGCTCAGGACACTAGGTGGTAGTTATCAACGGTATCGAAGGCTTTTCGGAAATCGAAATATGCGGTGTGCTCCTGGCTACCAGCATCCACTACTGGCACCACATTATTTATAAAAACAATAAATTACTCCCAGTACTTCGACCTGGCCGAAAACCATGCTGAGTTCGGTAAGTCGCGAGTTCACTTGATTGTAAACATATTTATAAATAATCGACTGGAATACCTAAAAATATAATTAACTCTTTAGATTTCTTTAAATCAAATACTCGTCTCTTACATCAAAGACAATGTATTCAACTTTATTAAAGATGCAACATCCCATTAAGTTGTACGCGAAAGGGTAAGTAACCAAATCAATATTTATTCAAGCCCAACATTGCAACCGTAATCCCTAAGGGATTGGCCCTACCGCGTTCGATTTAACTGTTGCATCGGTTACGGAAGGTGAGTGAGTATTGACCACATTATTTATGTTTTAGCCAATTTTGATTTCACTGACAGTGTCATCATTACCTTTTTTATAGGGTATGGTGACTAACGAGCACACAGTTAGCTAATAATGTGTTACCGTTACAATTATAGCCTATTATAGTCTACTGCTGAACACAGGCCTCCCCCTATAGATTGGCTCGTATTTGCCATAATTGCCACGCCTGGCAAGCGAGTTTGTATCCCTTTGTCGCCTCTTACGGCACGGTATGATATGATATAGTGGATACACACGGTATTGACTGGCAGTAATGATTGGTTTTATATACGTGGTAGAGCCATGCTGCAGTTATATTGGTAGTATAGTTGTAGGACGAATGGGCTCAACCGGGGAAGGACCACGCTCTCACAGAATACCGGCGTAAAATAATAGCTCAATGCTGCTGTGTTTCGTATTATGAATATTAAGAACCGGAGATCCTCTTTACTGGACACGAGGGATTCCATCTTAGTCATCACAGGTGACAACGCATCCGCATTTTGATTCGTAATCGAGGATAGATGTAGATGTCTACGACCCACAGCAACCACTTACCATCAGGTGAACTGTGTGCTCTTTTGTCACCCTTATTGTATAAAAAAAGAAACATATCTTCTTGTTTCTTGACAAATTAAAAATGTTTAATATGACTTCCGTGTTTAAATTGCACATGACCTGCTTGTTATTTAGGAATAAATCATACAAAATCGCCCGAATAATCTCTTCGAAAAACTTACCAGGTCTAGTGAACATCAAGTAACATATATGGCTTGAAGCTTTTGGTAACGAAACCAGTACATGTTCCTGCTGCTTTTAGACACAGTTTTATAATTCGGCAATAAAATGACGAGACAATCTTCCACCACCTATTCAAAATCTTAGTTTGCGAGGTTATTTTAAAGGACAGTACAAATCAAATGTTCTTGAAAACAAGATCCTTCTTGTTTTCAAGAACATTTGATTTGTACTGTGTCAATACTTCTTGAATGATGTAAAACCATAACGGAATCGTAATTTTTTTTAATAATGTGTATGTAATTTTTAGGAACACAATTAATATCCAATATCATTTAAAAATAAATATATAATTAAAATACACGGACGGTGCATTGGGGTGCCTCAAATTGACGTGGGTAAGATGTTACTAGGGGTATGTAACTTTGAGACGTTTAAATACTCGCTAAACACAATATAATAGGCACGAGTACGAACATGTAAACAACTTCTTCGGGTGTGCTCGCTACTCGGTGCGAGTTTTCGTTTGTTGTCCACTCGCTGTCGATTTTTAGCATGAATCAAGGAAATGTTTGTGTGTATTCATATTGGTGTTTACCTAGGATTCACTAAAAGTATAGTGAATTGAATATTTCCCCTGTTCCTGTCATATTAAAATCTTTTTAATTGAAAACTCCTTGGTTAAAAAAAATCGAATACTATTTATTTATTTAAAAAAAGATTATCGGTCTTGTCACAAGGTTTTGTCAAACTTGTTTAGTCGTTGAGAAAATGTAATTGACTCGAGAAAATTCAAGAGCGATGATTTATTATGACTATCGAAGTGGTTTTACACAAAAACAGTGTGTTGACCGGAATATTTCTGCATTTGGTGATGAAGCCCCATCCAAAATCACAATTTATCGCTGATTTGCTGAATTTCAACGTGGACGTGTCAAGCTCAGTGATGATCCCCGTCAAGGTCGTCAAAAAACCGCAGTCACCCAAGAAAATGTTGAGCTGTGCGTAAGTTGCTTGAGGAAGATCGACATGTGACATACCGCGAAATTCAATCAACTTTAGACATTGGCATGAGTCAAATACAAATAATCTTGCATGAACAATTAGGTGTAAAAATGTTGTTTTCCCGATGGATACCGCATTTGCTCTGTGAAGAGCAAAAAGCGGCTCGCGTTACTTGGTGCGTCAGAACTCTCGAAAGATTCCACTCAGGATCCTCAAATGCTGTATACAACATCGTATCAGGTGACGAATCCTGGATATATGCGTACGAACCCGAAACAAAAAACCAGTCACGAGTTTGGGTGTTCGAAAATGAGTTAAAGCCAACAAAAATTGTTTGTTCACGGAGTGTTGCAAAAGAAAATGGTGGCCACGTTTGTCTCCAAAACCGGATATGTTACGACTATTCCTCTTGAGGGACAAAGAACGGTTAATGCAGAATGGTATGCTAGCATTTGTTTGCCACAAGTCGTTTCTGAACTCCGTAAAGAGAACTGCAACCGCGGTATCATACTCCATCACGACAATGCGAGTTCTCACACCGCACACAGAACAAAAATGTTTTTAGAGCAAGAAAACATAGAATTATTAGACCATCCGCCGTACAGCCCCGAACTAAGCCCTAATAATTTCTATACTTTCCCTAAAATAAAGAATAAATTGCGTGGACAGAGATTTTCATCACCTGGAGAAGCTGTGGACCTTACAAAACGGCCATTTTGGAGACCCCAACTTCCGAATGGAATGGTTGCTTCAATGATTTTTTTTGTGTCAAATTTGAGAGAATGCTTTTTGTGCGGTGAATACTTCGAAAAGCAGTAAATACATTTTTAAATAGTAATGTTGTGTCACTACCTTGATTCCCGAAATTTTCAGTACCGCCCTCGTACATACTCGTCATTATTCACTTGACCCGTGCATTTTGTCGCAGGTGGTTAACATTTTTCTATAATAATAATAAGCTATGGAAAGAAGGGACAAAAGTGACCCACCTTTTCTATATGGATGACCTTAAGTTATCGCCTCCAGTCGCTCCCATCTTATGGAATTGCTAAACATCACTTGTGAATTTAGCAATTCTGTTGGAATGTAGCTGGGGATGGATAAGTGTGCGGTCCTCCATGTTGAAAGAGGAAGGGTTGCTAACTCTGAGGGCATAGAATTATCTATGCCCGTCAACTTAAGGGCCCTTTCCGAGGCTGAAACATACCGATACCTGGGTATGTCACAGAACATCGGTATCGATGAGGCTGGTATGAAAGAGTCAGTTTGCGACGTGTTTTATGTACGCTTGACCAAAGTGCTTAACAGCCTTTTGTCCGGTGTGAATAAGACACATGCATATAACGGTTGGGTCATGCCTGTCCTCATGTATACCGTTGGCATACTCAGGTGGAGTCAGACTGAACTTAACGCCCTGGATAGAAAAGTCCGCACTACAATGACGTCCCATAGGATGCATCATCCAAGATCGTCGGTAATGAGGCTGTACTTGCCGCGAAAGCATGGTGGGCGTGGCTTCCTGAGCGCGCTCACCATGCATAATCGCGAAGTGTGCAGCCTCCGTCATTACTTCCTGGCGAGATCGGATGATCCATTCTATAATGACGTCATTTCTAGTGATAAAGGACTTACCCCTCTATCCTTAGCCAACGAGCAATGGCAAGACCCCGCAGTACAGAGCATTTCCGTATGGAAGGAGAAGGAGCTCCATGGGAGGTACTACAGGGCTCTACATGAGCCTCACGTAGATACAGCCGCCTCCCTCAACTGGCTACGTTTCGGTGACCTCTTCGGGGGAAACCGAGGGTTTTGTCTGTGCAATACAGGATCAGGTTATTAAGACCAACAACTATCGGAGATACATCCTAAAGGATGGCACTGTCGACGTCTGTTGAGCTTGTCGCCATCCCGGGGAGTCACTTAGGCATGTCATCTCCGGTTGTTCGGCGCTTTCTAACTCTGAGTACTTGCACAGGCACAACCTAGTAGAAGGAATTCTACACCAGGAGCTCGCTCTGAAATACGGTCTCGTGGACCGGAAATTGCCATATTACAAGTACTTGCCGGAAGCCGTGCTCGAAAATGACCGCGCCAGGCTCTACTGGGACCGGGCCATCATCACATACAGGACTATTCTTGCGAATAAGCCTGATATTGTGCTGATGGACCGGGCACAGTCAAGGATATTTTTGATCGACATTACCATTCCCTATGACGAGAACCTCGTGAAAGCCGAAACAGATAAACAAACAAAATATCTAGACCTGGCTCACGAGGTGACCGACATGTGGAGTGGTGTGTCGACCGAAATTATTCCTGTAGTCGTCTCTGCGAATGGGATAATCCCAGTCAGCCTCTCGGGTCATCTGAGGCGAATGGGACTCCGTGACGGACCGCTCCGGGCTCAAATGCAGAAGGCGGTGCTTCTCGATACCGCCCGCATCGTCCGCCGGTTTCTTTACCTTTCCCCCTAACCCTCGGCCGTCTGGTCTCCCCTGCCGAGGGCTCCCATCTGGTTGGATCTTATTTATTTATGTAATTTTTGTATTTATAATATTATATATCGGATACTTTTACCAAGTGGAATTCTAAGAACAACATCTAACCAAACTCCCTACCGATGTGACCCTCCGGTCGTCAAATATGATTTACGTGAATATTACAAGAATAATAAAAACGTGAAAAAGACATTACTAAAATCAGATGTGCGATGCAAAGACAATATTCCAGATATAATTTATAGGAAATATGAATTGAATAACGGGGGCGAGATACATGATTACATTTGTAAAAAGTTGTATCTGTCTTGTGAGTTCGAAAAGTTTTACCTCTTGAATTTTTTTTAAATGATGTAAATTTAAATTTATCTTTTTTAATGCAAAGTTAAAAATCTCAAGGCCAACGTCATAAACTGCATTGGGGTGTCTCGGTAAATAGTGTTCTGTGTATCTCGTCTCATTGACGGTACTTAGCTGATACAGTGATGTCTTATGTTTACGCAAACACTACACATTTAAATTAAACTAGACAGGGGACAGTCTCCTCGTTACCATGGCTGCTACAAAGTACTCGAAACGTCAGGAATATAAAATAAATTAATATCTGCGATTAAATCCGAAAACACTAGTTTCACTTAGTTGATAGCTTTTAAATTTGAAAGGTTCATTTTTAACCCACCACGAAAAAGAAGAGTGTTTAAGTTTGACCACTATGTGTGTCTGTCTGTGGCACCGTAGCTCTGAAACGTGTGAACTAATTTGGGTGCGATTTTTATGATTGAAAAGCAGGTTTTCTAGGGGTGGTTCTTAGATATGTTTTATCAAAATCCGTTCAGCAAATTTATGATTTTTGGGGTTTTCTAAATGTTCAATTTAAATCATATTATTCAATTTGTATGTACTTTATATATTTACCTTATTTATATATTTTCAATTTTATATCTGAATCCATATTTTTTGTTAAAGATGGTAAAAATTACCTTGCCTATATCCGCTCAATGAAATAAAATGGTGTATCCCATCCATTTTCAAAGAGCACCTCCCGCCCTCTCTCAATTGCGTGCACTATCCCGTCACCACTAATCCCAGCACCACTACTCCTACCACCACTACACTAGGTAAGACGCACCACCGACGATGTGTTTCGCCTCTATACGAGGCATCCTCAGGTGAAGTAGCTGACTGCTCAGCCACCGCAGAGTTGACCATATTTTATGATTAAACTAGTAAATAGCAGTAAGCTACTCGACAATCCCTGAAGGGGTAAGCAGAGTACAAAAAGTCTAGGGACTCTGCCTATCTCTGTGAGGATTAGAGGCATGACGATATGTATTTATATTTTTCAACCGCGGATGTCATAAGATGCAGCTAGAATAATCTGGCTTCCGATAGAAAAATCTGTATTCCTTCCTCGTCATATAAGATAACTAATGGGATATTGATTTTGTGATTATGTAGGCGATGGTCTAGATCGAGCCAGCTATCACTTCTTTCACAATTTTACATCAAAACTTATAGTTCTGGCCCGAGTAACTCGCTGATTTTGGATTTGTACTGTGCTTACATGCGAGACGCTATGTATTTATGCCTCGTATGTATTTCGCTCTGCGGGTTTCGTAAAAAGCGTGTATGTAAAATGACAGAAAAATGTTATAGCTTCCGACAGATGGCGGTGTTATACATCTGATACGATAGTTGGCGGTGTTATACGTCTCGTAGCCAGACGTCAAATACTACTCGGACTGGCGACAGGCAGCCGCATCAAAGATATGAAACGTTTGACATTGCGATCACCATACGTCTAAAATGCATGACGATTAAGTCGAAATGACGGTGGATTCTTACACCCTGATAAAGAAAAAAAGAGAAGAATAGTCCACTGCTGGAAATAGCCCTTGTCAATGTCAATTGTAGAAAGGATTTGGCGTAAATTTTTTGACACATGGTTTACGATAGCAGCATCGTACGCTTGACGCTCTTGCCATTCACGGATGTCACTATTTAAGCCAGCCACGAAACGTATGGAATTAGGATATCTATTTGTTACACTCAAAACTCATAACTGGTCAAAACTACTTATGACTGCAAAAATTAGGCACAAGTAGTTTTTACTAAGGACTTTGGCCAATACCACTTTTAACTGAATTTTGGAGTAGGAAGTAGTTTTGACAAAACCACTCTTAGTTGCAAAAATATTGGGTAATCGTAATTTTGATTACATTATAACAGTTAAAATTGATTTTGATCAAGAATGATAGTCAAAACTACATTTGATTTGATTAAGCTAGTTGCGTCTAATAAAACTTTACACCAAACTTGTAATATCAGTAACAGTAGGTTAAGGTGAGTCTGGGGGGCTCTTTGCGTTAGCCATAAATAAATCTACATGTGTCTGTGTTTTCTCCACTTTCAGACGTTAGAATTATCTGAAACTTTGCAAGTGTTAAGTACCTATGACAATACTGTTACGATCTTGGGGTTAGAGATAGCAAAAACTGCCGAGTGAATTACCAAAATTATTACCTACATTAATTACAGAACACTATGACAACTTAATACCACACAATTGTATCGCTTCGAAGTATTCAATGGTATCGCCAATCCAATACACACCCGGGTCGCGGTCTATACCGGTCTTATATAGGACCTCAGATATATATACATACCGGCCCGGACTGACTAGGTGTCGATAGTTCTAGAAAGTTCTTCCATGGTAATTTCTAGAGGGATCTAGACTCCCCCAGTTCTGCAACTCGATACAAGAAGGCGCTAGTGGTAACTAGTGTCGTCATGTACCAGACATTGATTGCAGCGCGCAACAATATAATAACATCATGATTATGACCCAGTATTCTCGTTAGGATTATCACAGCCAATGTTCAATATCTGTTGTTTAAGTTATCTATATCATTTAAACTCTAATACATAAAATTCGCCGATTTCATCATATGCTAGAGAAGTTTTCTTAAACTATTTTACATTATATCTGTAGGTATAGATAAGACATACCTTTTAAGAGAAAGGTACAAGATAGAAACGTGTTTGACTGGCGAAAATTTATACCCTTTCGAGATAAGTGCTTCGAGCGGTGCATCCTGTCGAAATAGCTTATTAGATTCCTAATCACAATGTTGAAGGTTGAAGTGACTTATAAATTTATAAAAAGAATATTCATGAGTCTGTTAGCAGTTTAATATTAGATACATCACTATTACATGATATGTAAAGTCAGGGTTTGTTTCAAAGCTCAATTTTAATTAAAAAATCTTTTTAAAATAAGTTGTCATACAATTTTGATCAAAGAAACTACATAATTATATAGAGAAAAAATTATTGATCAGTAATATACCCCATCCTTTTTGTTTCTTTTTCATTTTTTAATTATCTTTCCTCTTAAACTTACTTAGCTTCGTTTTATTTTCTTACTTATTTGATCAAAGTGTTCATTTGTATTGTATACTTGATTTGTATCATGAAACTAATAACTTTTGGTATTGATACTGATATTCACAACTGATACACTGCTGCTACATTAAATAAATAATTAATTTTGTACGTGTAATGAACAATTTGCAGACACCTTTATTATGTAAGCGGTAAGCACCTATTTGCAAATCTCACTAAAAATGTTCCGGAATGAAACGAGATGAAAGGGAGACTAAAAACTTAAACTTTGAGTCAAGAGGCGCCTGTAATTACATTAAAAGATTTAATAAGCATATTAATCATAAAAGCCGTGGCAGCTCATGTGCTAAGCGCTCGCTGTAAATTTTATAGTACACGAGAACGGTCCGGTCCGGGTCGATAGCATTTTTTTAAGTGCTGATGGACGAAGTGTACGTGCGAATCTAACACTAAACCGAAGATACTCTGTTAGATCATGGACCTATTAATCCATACATTAATTACACATGAATATGAAACGAAATGAAATATGTTTTTTCTTTACAAAACTGAAGTAACAACGAAGTTACAGTTCATGCGATATCGCTGGGGCATAAGATGCAATGTCTCTCAACCTATGTTTATACTGGCTGTCTATATCACACACGCACACACAACACAGACACAGACAGAGAAACTGACCACAGAAATAGAAAGAGAGGCACACGTGCGCGTGCGCTCGCGCATTCACGCACGCGCACATGCAAAAGTACACATGCGCACACGCACACTCATACACACACACACACACAATGTTACATCGAGTGCCTAACCTTTGGGCTAACTAGAATGCAATAATTTATATGAACACGTTTCTAAATGGAATCTCTAATCCCAACGATTAGATTATCCCTTTAGAACTAAACACTTTTATTGTAATGTTCCCTTTAATATAACTACGAGGGTGGATTGAAAAGTACTCGGCCTAACCAAGAAAATAAACACATACTATATCAGTTATATTTTTATTTTTCTACATAATCACCATCAAGTTCAATACACTTTTGCCACCTCCCCCTTCCAAGCATTTAGACCGTTGAAAAAAAATGATTCTTCCTTAGAGTCAAAATATGCGTCTACAGCTGCTTTGACCTCGTCGTTTGTCGAAAATCTTTGACCTCCCAAGTGCTTTTTTAGGTTAGGGAACAGAAAGAAGTCTGATGGTGCCAGATCAGGTGAATACGGCGGATGTGGTAACAGTTCAAAGCCACAGTTGTGAATTTCAGCCATTGACTGTACTGACGTGTGAACACGGGCGTTATCTTGATGAAACAGGACTTTTCTTCTGAGCATTCCTCGACGTTTTTCTTTTATTTCCTCTCGTAAACGACGTAGCAAGGTGCAGTAGTAATCAGAGTTTATAGTCTGACCCCTTTCAAGATATTCAATCATAATCACACCTTTCGAGTCCCAGAATACTGAAGTCATCACCTTATTTGCCGACAAAATCGACTTAGCCTTTTTAGGGGGTGGTGAACCAGGTCTTCTCCACTGTTTTGATTGTTGTTTTGTTTCCGGTGTACAGTAATGAACCCATGTTTCGTCCATAGTCACAAAACGATTCAAAAAATCATCTGCATCGGCTTCAAATAACTCCAAAGAGTCGCGTGAAATAGTCAATCGCGTCCTTTTTTGTTCAACTGAAAGCAGTCGCGGAACCCACCTCGCAGACACCTTGTGGAAACCCAACTCGTTGACAATGATGTTTTGAGTTCATTCATAAGAGATGCCTATAATCTCGGCTATCTCTCTAATTTTCAATCTGCGGTCTCCCATTATTAAATCTAGTACTTTTTTAATATTTTCGTCAGTAGTTGACGTCGAAGGCCTTCCAGAGCGGGGTTCATCTTTCACACTCTCTCTACCACGCTTAAATTCTGCTATCCATTTTTTGACGGATGAATATGACAGAGCACAATCGCCTAATGTACTGACCATGTCATCATGGATGGCTTTTGATGATAGCCCCTTCTTATGGAGGTACTTAATGACAGCACGCTGCTCGATTTGCTCCATTCGCGGAAATTATGTCCGATTACTTTGTTAATAAATTTATAAAATCACAACTAATTATCGCACACGTTTCGAACTTCACACAATGAACTAGTCTGAACTGAACTAAATAATGTGGGTAGATTTGATTTTTAGAATTGAATGGATCTGTGTTAGGCCGAGTACTTTTCAATCCACCTAGGTATTTATAAAGCAAAAAGCAATGTGATTATGACGCTCAATATTCATGTAGTTTACACCTATAAAAGAGGTATCACTGAGCATTAAACTATTTATTGTCTACTCTTAGAAAGCTTGTAGTGTATATCTTGTTGGTGTGACAAATAAATAAATAAACACAACAGTGCAAGCAATGCTATTTGGCAACAGAACTAGGTAAGCGCTGGGAAATCTGCACGTGAGAAGAATATTTCAAGAGTACAGTCTGCCTATACGCAATAAGACAGCTCGGTGGACTTAATGCCCTTTAACTAATTCAGAAAAGAAAGGAAACCGGTACCGAACAGTGGAATGTTTATAGAACGTAACTTTACTTTTTCTTATTACTTCTTGCCACGTGGTAGAGCCATACTGCAGCTGTATTACGGTTGTTCCACGAAACGATCGGCTCAACCAGGGTAGGCCATGCTCATGGTCACAAACACCAGCGCAAAATAGCCTATTAATGTGGCTATGTTTTGTATGATGAGTGTACAGAACCGGAGGATCTTTTAACTGGAAATGAGACATTCCATCCTATTCCTCAGGGGTGGCAAGGAATCTGCATTTTGATTCTTAATCGAGAATGAGATGTCTATAGGCCACAGCATGCATTTACCATCAAGTGGACGGGGGTGCCCGTTTGTTACTCTTATTCTATAAATGCTTGTATAATAATAAATTCAAGTCAAATAGTTTTATTCAAAATTGGCTTCAAAAAGCACTTTTTGAAAGACAAATACCACTGCTTCAACGAGAAGAAGCGGCAAAAACCTTTAAGTAGACTGTTGGCGCGACTTCTAACGCCGCCTAGCGACGCACCGGAACACCAAACTTTTAGCTACGAATCAGAGCTCGTCATTGTTAGCAACCAATCACAACACGTCGTGCAATTGGTTATAAGATCTGTCTGTTTTAAATTTTGATTATTACCTGATACACACTGTTAGCAATAAGACGACTTAAATATAACCAACAAACGTTCAATAAATCAATCATTGAAGAGCACCTGCCTCCCGTTCCTGTACATAAAGTGGTCCTATCGAGCCGAATAAGGAGTTCAAGCTTGGAATCTTCGAAGATTCGTCGCATCAAAATACGAAGAGGAGATTCACGTATCGAGCGAAGAGCTGCAACGTTAAGGCATCGACAGACAGGAGTGGCAGGTTTGAACTTCCCATCCGTTTCCCCATCTCATCCTTCGATAGGTGTTGCTTTCGTGCTGATATTCCATTTCCAGTGCTCAAGTGGCGGTACCTACCTGCGCAACGGCACCCACCTTGGTTCGCACGCATATACAAATTGGCAACTGTAAGTACTCTTGATTTCCTTAAATCCCAAAATGAGTGAGCCCAAATTGTCAGATTTAATTAAGAAAAGAGGAGTTTTAAAAGGTCGATTAACTCTGTTTGAAAATTATGTTAAAAAGTTCACTTTACCCTTGACTGAACAACAGTCATTAGAATTAAATTTACGTGTCGAGAGTTCTTCGAGTTTGATAGAGATGTATAGTGAAATACAGACTAAAATTGAAGAAGAGGTAGCGGAAGATCTCGATCTTGTAAAACAGCTGGAAGAGAGAGATCGTTTCGAAAATCAATTTTATTGTGCTGTAGCTTCTGCAAAACTTTTTATTGAGAAAGGAAGTAGCTGACAAGTCTAGTGTTTCAACATGTAAGCTGATAGGCATAAAGTTACCCGATATTAAAATACCTTCCTTTGACGGTTCATACGATTGCTGGCTAGAGTTTAAAAATTCTTACGTTAGTATGATTCATGATCGCGATGATTTAGGTCCTGTTCAAAAATTTTATTATTTAAAATCGTCATTGTCCGGTACCGCGGCACACGTCATAGGTGCATTAGAATTTACAGCTAACAACTATTCCCACGCATGGGAGCTATTAGAGAATAGATTTAATAATCCGCGACTATTGGTTCATAATCATGTGAAGGCATTATTTAAAATTCCATCGTTAAATAAAGAGTCCGCTTCCCAGATTAGGAACTTAATAGATATTGTTTTGAGAAATTTGCGTGCCCTTAAAACGTTAGGTGAACCAACAGATTCATGGGACACTTTAATCATTTACATGGTCGTTTCCAAATTAGATCAGGCCATTGAACGCGAATGGGAAGATTTTCAAGGTACAGCTAGTTCGTTAATTGAATCGAGGTCAGCTTTGAAACTGGATGACTTACTTAAATTTCTTAAGGACCGCGCCGACGTTTTAGAAATGATAAAAGTCAACCATAACAAATCCCAAGAGAACAAAGGCGGCGAACAAACGCGCTCTAAGAAACAATATACACATACTCATGTTGCTACGAACGTTACTAACAATAACAATAAGGGTAATACGAAACTAAAACAAAGCCGCGTGTGTGTGATGTGTCATGGTAATCACGCGATTTATTCCTGTTCAAGGTTTCTTAATTCGTCTATCCAAGAAAGGAATAAGATAGTTAAAACGCATCAGCTGTGCATCAATTGTTTACGCGCAACCCACCCACTTGACGAATGCAAGTTTGGGCCATGTAGGTTGTGTGATAAAAGGCACAACAGTTTGCTTCACATTGATGGGCAGGTAGACGGCGCATCACAGGTGAGCGGGTCGAGTGCATCAGCACAGCCGGTCACCGCTAACGTCTCCACTGTCTCGTCATCATTACACGTTACGGCTAACCATTCAGAATCGCAAAACAGTAATCAGGAATATTCGTTATTACCCAACGTTTTGCTGTCCACCGCGTTAGTGGACATAGCAGATTATAATAACAAATATCAAACTGTACGCATTCTGCTAGATAATGGTAGTCAACATTGTTTCATAAAGAAATCGTTATGTGAAACATTAAATGCACCGTTAATACAGTCCACTTATCACGTTGCTGGGGTAGGTCAAATAATTTCGCAGTCCACCCACATTTGTAAAATAAAATTACGTTCAAGGTTAAATTCGTTTTGTATGAACATTGATTGTTTAGTGTTGCCGTGCATTACAAATCAATTACCCACATTTAGTGTCGATGTAAATAATATGAGTTTACCTGATAATATTCAACTTGCGGATCCGAACTTTCACTCACCGTCAGACATCGATATACTGATAGGCGCGGATAAGTTCTGGGAATTATTGTGTGATGGCAAAATTAAGTTGAATAAAGGACCTTATTTACAAAATACAAAATTGGGTTGGATAATGTCGGGACCTTTACGTAATAACCCACTTCCCGTTAAGAGTGTGCAAAATAATTTCTCCCAAACAATTGACACACAGTTGAAATTATTTTGGGAACTCGAAGAGATAAACAATAACGTTAATAAAAACATCCTTAGTGCTGACGAACGTGCGTGCGAAGACATTTTTGTCAAAACGACAAAACGTATGGAAGATGGTAGGTTTTCCGTACGCATTCCTTTAAAGGAATCAGCTGATGTGCTCGGAGACAATTACACAACGGCTGAAAAAGGTTTGTTGTCGTTAGAACGAAAATTCGCTCGTTCGCCACAATTTCGGGAAAAATACGTAGATTTTATGGGGGAATATGAAAGGCTCGGTCATATGAGTTGCGTTGAAACTTATGAGTCACCCCACTATTTTTTGTCGCATCACGGCGTTATTAACGAAAATAGCAGTACGACATAACTGCGCACTGTTTTCGATGCAAGCGCAGCGATGTCGTCCGGTAAGTCGTTGAACGATATTCAACATATTGGTCCACCACTTCAGAATGACATTTTTAGCATTTTATTACGCTTTAGGCAATATAAATACGTGGGTTGTGCGGACGCTGAGAAAATGTTTCGGAATTTTCTTGTACAATCAGACCAACGAGATTTACAATTGATATTATGGCGTAAACTTCCGTCGGACCCAATACGTGTATATCGCCTAAACACCGTGACGTATGGCACTGCGTCTGCGCCATACCTTAGTATGAGATGTTTACGTCAGCTTGCGCTGGAATGTAAGGATCAGCAGGTTGCGAGAGTAATCCGAGAGGATTTTTTTCGTTGATGACGTCATCCTAGGTGACAATGATTTAAATAGCTTACTCGATACCTGTGAGAAGTTACGAAATACTTTAAACTCGGTTTGTTTACCGTTGCGTAAGTGGTTGTTTAACGTTGATATCAGTGACCACGACATATCTAAAGACTTGTCATTAGGAGAACATTCCCAAACTAAGACTTTAGGAGTGGGTTTGTATAATAAAAGTGATGAACTTCATTTTACCACACGAGTAGTTAGACCGAATTTACTAAATAAACGTACAATGTTGTCGATAATCGCACAAATATACGATCCTCTAGGAATTTTAACACCGGCTGTCGTAGTAGCTAAAATATTGATGCAAAAAGTGTGGTTGTGCAAGATAAATTGGGATGATCCCGTTCCCAGTGATGTTGCTTTATCCTGGGAAAAATTTATTGACACACTTCAATATTTGCATAACCTACGTATTCCGCGTCATGTTATGAGCGCACACACACAATTTATAGAATTACACGTATTCACGGACGCGTCGCAGAGTGCGTATGGTGCATGCGCATATGTTCGCACCTACTCTGATGACTCATCGGTGACTGTTAGATTATTGTGTGCAAAGAGTAAAGTTGCACCAATTAAACCAGTCAGCATACCCCGATTAGAACTGTGCGGGGCTTTAATAGGCGCACGATTATATAGGAAAATTATCGAGTCATTGCGTGTTAATTTCCACAAAATTTACTTTTGGACAGACTCAACTATTGTCCTTGGATGGCTATGTATGTCACCACATTCGTTAAAAACATTCGTTCAAAATTGAATAGTGGAGATTAATGAAATAACAAGTAACGCGTTATGGTTACATGTAGGAACCAAAAATAACCCAGCGGATCTGGTCTCGCGGGGTCTTAGTCTTGATGTACTCATTGACAGTAATCTGTGGTGGAGCGGACCTGAGTTCTTAAAAAAATTCTGAGTCGGCATGGTCACAGCAATCTTCGACTACACACTCCGACTTACCAGAACTAAAATCACAAACGACAACGGTTATGGTTTGTGATGTAACAAAGAATAAAATTATTAATTTTGAAAGGTTTCGTTCTTATCAGCGTATCGTGCGCGCCGGCGCTTACCTGTTGCGATACATACATAACTTACGCACACCAAAGAAAGATCGTACACAGGGGCCGTTATCAGTAGATGAATTGAATGACTCATTACAGTCGTTAGCGCGTCTTGCTCAACGCGAATCGTTTCCGATGGAATATGATAAGTTAAAACATAACTTACCTTTAAAAACTTCAGGTTCGATTTCTAGGCTTAATATATTTCTAGATGAAAGGGATATAATTAGAGTAGGTGGCCGTCTTAGTAACTCGCCTGACTTTAATTACGACAAGAAACACCCGATACTTTTATCAAGTAAACACAACTTCACACAATTGTTATTTCAACATCAACACAAAGAGCTTCTTCATGCTGGTCCCCAGCTGCTATTGGCAACCGTGCGTGAGAATTGGTGGCCGTTAGGGGTAGAAACCTAGCTAGAAAGGTTGTCCACCAATGTGTTCGCTGCACTCGAATGAAAGGTAAAACCCTAACACCAATCATGGGCAACCTTCCGTCTGAACGAATAGAACCTGGTTTCCCATTCATTCGATGTGGAGTGGATTATGCGGGTCCCATAAACGTACTGAATCGCAAAGGAAGGGGAGCTAAATTGGAAAAGGGCTATATTTGCATATTCGTTTGTTTTGTTATCCGGGCCATTCATCTAGAACTTGTCAGTACGTTAGCTGCTCAAGAATTTATATTAGCACTTAAAAGATTTATCTCACGACGAGGTAAACCAGCTCAAATTTTCTCAGATAACGGTAGAACTTTGGAGCCATGAAAGAGATTAACAAAATGTTAGAGCGAAATTCAAAGCAAATAATTGATAGATTATCAACTGACAATATTGAATTTAAATTTATTCCCCCCTTATGCTCCTCATTTTGGGGGATTGTGGGAAGCAGGAGTAAAATCATGTAAGTTCCACCTTAAGCGTGTCGTGGGTACCGCTAACTTGACATACGAGGAGTTCAGCACTGTGTTGGCACAGATCGAAGCAGTCCTAAACTCCCGTCCTATAAGTCCTATGTCCTCAGATCCACATGATCTTCGTCCACTAAGCCCAGCTCATTTCCTCATCGGCCGGCCACTCACTGCACCAGCCTGCAGAGACCTCACCGAAGCACGGACTCACAGCTTGAAACGGTTTCAAAGAGTGGAACAAATAAAACAGCACTTCTGGAAACGCTGGTCACAAGAGTATGTTGTTGAACTTCAGACAAGAACGAAGTGGAAGGCGAACAGTCAAGACATAGCATTAAACACGCTTGTCGTTATTAAGGAGGACAATTTACCACCCCTTAAATGGCGTATGGGCAGAGTTAGCCATATTTTCCCCGGAAAAGACGGCGTGTCGCGTGTCGCCACCATCCAAACTGCTACGGAATGGTAATGTCGACCAAAAATATCCTTGACTGTGCCCGGTCCATCAGCACAATATCAGGCTTATTCGCAAGAATAGTCCTGTCTGTGATGATGGCCCGGTCCCAATAGAGCCTGGCGCGATCATTTTCGAGCACGGCTTCCGGCAAGTACTTGTAATACGGCAATTTCCGATCCACGAGACCGTATTTCAGAGCGAGCTCCTGGTGTAGAATTCTGGCTACTAGGTTGTGCCTGTGCAAGTACTCAGAGTTAGAAAGCGCCGAACAACCGGAGATAACATGCCTAAGTGACTCACCGGGATGGCGACAAGCTCGACAGATGTCGACGGTGCCATCCTTTAGGATGTATCTCCGATAGTTGTTGGTCTTAATAACCTGATCCTGTATTGCACAGACAAAACCCTCGGTTTCCCCGAAGAGACCACCAAAGCGTAGCCAGTAGAGGGAGACTACTGTGTCTACGAAAGGCTCATGTAGAGCCTTGTAGAACCTCCCGTGGAGCTCCTTCTCCTTCCATAGGGTCTCCCGGTCGGAAATGCTCTGCACTGCCGGGTCTTGCCATTGCTCGTTGGCTAAGGATAGAGGGGTAAGTCCTTTATCACAAGAAATGACGTCCTTATAGAATGGATCATCCGATCTCGCAAGGAAGTAATCACGGAGGCTGCACACTTCGCGATTATGCATGGTGAGCGCGCTCAAGAAGCCACGACCACCATGCTTCCGCGGCAAGTACAGCCTCATTACCGACGATCTCGGATGATGCATCCTATGGGACGTCATGGTAGTGCAGACTTTTCTATCCAGGGCGTTAAGTTCAGTCTGAGTCCACCTGAGTATGCCAAAGGTATACATGAGGACAGGCATGACCCAACCGTTATATGCGTGTGCCTTATTCACACCGGACAAAAGGCTGTTAAGCACTTTGGTCAAGCGTGCATAAAACACGTCGCAAACTGACTGTTTCATACCAGCCTCATCGATACCGATGTTCTGTGACATACCCAGGTATCGGTATGTTTCAGCCTCGGAAAGGGTTGGTTGGTTGAACCGTGTCGACCTCTCGGTATATCGCCGAATCCGCTTTCCCCAAGCAGCTATTCTTTGCTTCAGATCATCTATGCGCTCCGTCAGTTTTTGCATTATATCTGGCTGGGACAAACTAACATTTGTCCCAGCAAACGCCATCCTGACGGTGCGCACAATCCTTGGCCTGGTATTGCCTGACCTGAAGCATATCAGTCTGCCGATGAGGGCCCTAGCCTTTGCGATACGTTTTTCAATTCTTATTCTCCAGGCTGGGATAGCACTACTTTGTCCAGTAGCGCGTCCAGCCGTGGAAAGTTTGGTACCTATAATACGGCAGACTGCCAGTGCGGCGCCAAAAAGAATTGAGTCCGTATCGCAAAGGTCCCGTCTGGCTTCCAAATAGGTAACTAGCATTGGGTTCAGAGCCCTCACGACAGCCCGATTCCGCTTGCTTAGGGCTATGCGGGGAAGTCGCGGTCCATTTTCGAGAGGCGTACTGCGCGTTTCTACAATCGCCTCTTCCAATGTACTCCTCATTTGCTCTAGTTCCAGTTCCTGGGCGACTGTTCCATCATCGTTTGAATCAACCACAACTGGCGTATTCACGGCGGCAAGTTGTGGCGCCGCATCCTCAGCCGTAGCATTCTCATCCGACGAGGGAACAGCCTCACGTCGTAGCCGTTCGAGTTCGGCGACATCAAATATATTTGAGCGCAAGATATACCGAACTCGGTCTGCCAGGTTTTGCTCGGTGACGGTTACAGATGGCTCCAGCTCAGCAAAAAGTCGATGCATCCTTGCCCGATACGCAAAACCTCCAGTTTCTCCCCCTTTCGCCCCAAAATACGCCCGCAATGCGTTGCTGTTCATCTGGGTTGTCCAACGCATGCGGCGTACTCCACCAGTGGCGGGTGCCGATTGCTGAGCCCGCGAAGACCCTGCCGACACCAAGCCAGCTGGTGGGGATGATGGATGCGAGGAGCTGCTGGGTGGTCGTGCAGCATCTCGCGCTCGGCTGGTGATTCGCATGCTGTCGTGTCCAACGCCAGCTCCAGACGCGACCTGGCGACCTCCAGGCAGCGGCCCTTTGCGCGTTCCATTTGATTCCATCATCCATTTTAGGGCGTCATTTAGCGGGAGACGCCCAGACCCGGCGCCGTTTCATGGTTAGGCCATGTGCACAAGCGGGCCTTGGCACCTTCAATTTTTGCCGAGGCACGGCACTAACACCTCTTGGCAAGGTGCTGACTGACTGCGCCGACGTAGCGGTTTTGTCACATAACCGTTATATCAGCGGGCGATGGGGTCGTCACTTACCCACACCTTTTTATTATTATTGTGTTGTGCTTTTTATTATTATGTTGTGTATTATTATTATATTTTTTATGGGGTATCTATATAGTTTTCTCATCTGGTTGGGTTCTATAAATATATAATTATAAATGAAAATGAAAAAATAAATATACATAAATATCAATAACATAAAATAAATATAAAAGTACATAAATAAATAAAAGCCCAACCAGATGGAGGCCCTCGGCAGGGGAGACCAAACGGCCGAGGGTTAGGGGGAAAGGGAAAGAAACCGGCGGACGATGCGGGCGGTATCGAGGAGCACCGCCTTCTGCATTTGAACCTGGAGCGGTCCGCCACGTAGTCCCAGCCGCCTCAGATGACCCGAGAGGCTGGCTGGGATTAGCCCGTTTGCAGAGACGACTACAGGAATAATTTCGGTCGGCAGACCACCCCACATGTCGGTGACCTCGTGAGCCAGGTCCAGATATTTTGTTTGCTTGTCTGTTTCGGCTTTCACGAGGTTCTCGTCATACGGAATGGTAATGTCGACCAAAAATATCCTTGACTGTGCCCGGTCCATCAGCACAATATCAGGCTTATTCGCAAGAATAGTCCTGTCTGTGATGAGGGCCCGGTCCCAATAGAGCCTGGCGCGATCATTTTCGAGCACGGCTTCCGGCAAGTACTTGTAGTACGGCAATTTCCGGTCCACGAGACCGTATTTCAGAGCGAGCTCCTGGTGTAGAATTCTGGCTACTAGGTTGTGCCTGTGCAAGTACTCAGAGTTAGAAAGCGCCGAACAACCGGAGATAACATGCCTAAGTGACTCACCGGGATGGCGACAAGCTCGACAGATGTCGACGGTGCCATCCTTTAGGATGTATCTCCGATAGTTGTTGGTCTTAATAACCTGATCCTGTATTGCACAGACAAAACCCTCGGTTTCCCCGAAGAGATCACCAAAGCGTAGCCAGTGGAGGGAGGCTACTGTGTCTACGAAAGGCTCATGTAGAGCCTTGTAGAACCTCCCGTGGAGCTCCTTCTCCTTCCATACGGTCTCTCGGTCGGAAATGCTCTGCACTGCCGGGTCTTGCCATTGCTCGTTGGCTAAGGATAGAGGGGTAAGTCCTTTATCACAAGAAATGACGTCCATATAGAATGGATCATCCGATCTCGCCAGGAAGTAATCACGGAGGCTGCACACTTCGCGATTATGCATGGTGAGCGCGCTCAAGAAGCCACGACCACCATGCTTCCGCGACAAGTACAACCTCATTACCGACGATCTCGGATGATGCATCCTATGGGACGTCATGGTAGTGCGGACTTTTCTATCCAGGGCGTTAAGTTCAGTCTGAGTCCACCTGAGTATGCCAAAGGTATACATGAGGACAGGCATGACCCAGCCGTTATATGCGTGTGCCTTATTCACACCGGACAAAAGGCTGTTAAGCACTTTGGTCAAGCGTGCATAAAACACGTCGCAAACTGACTGTTTCATACCAGTCTCATCGATACCGATGTTTTGTGACATACCCAGGTATCGGTATGTTTCAGCCTCGGAAAGGGTCCTTAAGTTGACGGGCACAGATAAGTCTACGCCCTCAGAGTTAGCAACCCTTCCCCTTTCAACATGGAGGACCGCACACTTATCCGTCCCAAGCTCCATTCCAATGGAATTGCTAAATTCACAAGTGATGTTTAGCAATTCCATAAGATGGGAGCGACTGGAGGCGAATAACTTGAGGTCATCCATATAGAAAAGGTGGGTCACTTTTGTCCCTCCTCTCCGTAGCTGAAATCCCCTCCCGGAGCCCTCCAGTAAGGTACTGAGAGGGTTCAGAGAGAGGCAGAACCAGATTGGACTCAGACAGTCGCCCTGGAAGATACCCCTTCTTATCCTTATGTGGTTCTCCGCAGCCATCATCCGCTCGCCCAGATGACAAAGGATCGTACTCCACTGCCCCATACACTGCTCGAGGAAGTCTCTCACTGTACAGTCTATCTTGTACAGCTCGAGGACTCTCTTTAGCCATGTATGGGGCACCGAGTCGAATGCCTTTCTGTAGTCTATCCAGGCGGCGGAGAAGTTCCGACGGTTGCGTTTCACCACTTTGCCAATGACCGCGTCAATGAGGAGTGGTTCCTTGGTTCCACGACCACCGCCCCGACATCCATTTTGAGCGCGCGACATCACCTGATTTGAGTCCAGGTGACAAGTGATTCTCGCGCTCAAAATGGATGTTAGTGTCTTGTATATGGTCGGTAGACACGTGATGGGGCGGTATTTGCTCGGGTCTGTGGTACCCTGGTCTTTAGGAACCAAATGAGTGATCTCAGTAGTGAAGAGGCTTGGGAGCGACTTCTGGTTGAGAGCCTCTTGAAACTGTCGGGCAAGCACAGAGTGACACACCATGAACCCCTTCAGCCAGTAGTGATGCAGCCCGTCAAGCCCCGGACTTTTCCAGTTCGGGGCCCTACGGACCGCCTCAGCTACGTCATCCGGCGTTATGATGACGGGGTCCATGGGCGTAATACCCGCACAGTGACTCGCCACAACTTCCGTCCAAGGGCCCTCGCTGTGGTTTACGGGCTCTGACCACAGGCCGCGCCAGAATGCTACAGTGTCGGCCTGATTCGGTGCTGGACCCGTTCCACTTACCATTGGTCGCTCCAATGATTCATAGAGCCTCTTCTGATCACTCTGGAAGAGACGATTCTGGTTGAACCGTGTCGTCCTCTCGGTATATCGCCGAATCCGTTTTCCCCAAGCAGCGATTCTCTGCTTCAGATCATCTATGCGCTCCGTCAGTTTTTGCGTTATATCCGGCTGGGACAAACTGACATTTGTCCCAGCAAACGCCATCCTGACGGTGCGCACAATTCTTGGCCTGTTGTTGCCTGATCTGAAGCATATCAGTCTGCCGATGAGAGCTCTAGCCTTTGCGATACGTTCCTCAATTCTTCTTCTCCATGCTGGGATAGCGCTACTATGGCCAGTAGCGCGTCCAGCCGTGGAAACCTTGGCGCCTATGATACGGCAGACTGCCAGCGCGGCGCCAAAAAGAATTGAGTCCGTTTTGCAAAGTTCCCGGCTGGCTTCCAAATAGGTCACCAGCATTGGGTTCAGAGCCCTCACGACAGCCCGATTCCGCTTGCTTAGGGCTATGCGGGGAAGTCGTGGTCCATTTTCGAGAGGCGTACTGCGCGTTTCCACAATCGCCTCTTCCAATGTACTCCTCATATGCTCTAATTCCAGTTCCTGGGCGACTGTTCCATCATCGTTTGAATCAACCACAACTGGGGTATTCACGGCGGCATCCAAGTTTGCGGGTTGCTCTACCATTTGTGGCGCCGCATCCTCAGCCGTAGCATTCTCATCCGACGAGGGAACAGCCTCACGTCGTAGCCGTTCGAGTTCGGCGACATTAAATATATTTGAGCGCAAGATATACCGAACTCGGTCTGCCAGGTTTTGCTCTGTGACGGTTAAAGATGGCTCCAGCTCAGCAAAAAGACGATGCATCCTAGCCCGATACGCCAAACATCCAGTTTCTCCCCCTTTCGCCCCAAAATACGCCCGCAATGCGTTGCTGTTCATCTGGGTTGTCCAACGCATGCGGCGTACTCCACCAGAGGCGGGTGCCGATTGCTGGGCCCGCGAAGACCCTGCCGACACCAAGCCAGCTGGTGGGGATGATGGATGCGAGGGGCTGCTGGGTGGTCGTGCAGCACCTCGCGCTCGGCTGGCGGTTCGCATGCTGCCGCGTCCAGCGCCAGCTCCAGACGCGCCCTGGCGACCTCCAGGCAGCGGCCCTTTGCGCGTTCTTCCGTATTCCATCATCCATAGTGGTGGGCGTCATTTAGCGGGAGACGCCCAGACCCGGCGCCGTTTCATGGTGAGGCCATGTGCACAAGCGGGCCTTTGCACCTTCAATTTTTGCCGAGCCACGGCACTAACACCTCTTGGCAAGGTGCTGACTGACTGCGCTGACGTAGCGGTTTTGTCACATAACCGTTACGTCAGCGGGCGATGGGGTCGTCACTTCCCTACTATTATTATTATTATGTGTGGGGTATCTATATAGTTTTCTCATCTGGTTGGGATGTATAAATATATAATTATAAACGAAAATGAAAAGATAAACATACAAAAATATCAATAAAATAAAATAAATATGAAAAATACATAAATAAATAAAAGCCCAACCAGATGGAAGCCCTCGGCAGGGGAGACCAAACGGCCGAGGGTTAGGGGGAAAGGGAAAGAAACCGGCGGACGATGCGGGCGGTATCGAGGAGCACCGCCTTCTGCATTTGAGCCTGGAGCGGTCCGTCACGTAGTCCCAGCCGCCTCAGATGACTCGAGAGGCTGACTGGGATTAGCCCGTTTGCAGAGACGACTACAGGAATAATTTCGGTCGGCAGACCACCCCACATGTCGGTCACCTCGTGAGCCAGGTCCAGATATTTTGTTTGCTTATCTGTTTCGGCTTTCACGAGGTTCTCGTCACACGGAATGGTAATGTCGACCAAAAATATCCTTGACTGTGCCCGGTCCATCAGCACAATATCAGGCTTATTCGCAAGAATAGTCCTGTCTGTGATGATGGCCCGGTCCCAATAGAGCCTGGCGCGATCATTTTCGAGCACGGCTTCCGGCAAGTACTTGTAATACGGCAACTTCCGATCCACGAAACCGTATTTCAGAGCGAGCTCCTGGTGTAGAATTCTGGCTACTAGGTTGTGCCTGTGCAAGTACTCAGAGTTAGAAAGCGCCGAACAACCGGAGATGACATGCCTAAGTGACTCACCGGGATGGCGACAAGCTCGACAGATGTCGATGGTGCCATCCTTTAGGATGTATCTCCGATAGTTGTTGGTCTTAATAACCTGATCCTGTATTGCACAGACAAAAACCTCGGTTTCCCCCGAAGAGGTCACCGAAGCGTAGCCAGTGGAGAGAGGTTACTGTGTCTACGAAAGGCCCATGTAGAGACTTGTAGAACCTCCCGTGGAGCTCCTTCTCCTTCCATACGGTCTCCCGGTCGGAAATTGTCTGCACTGCCGGGTCTTGCCATTGCTCGTTGGCTAAGGATAGAGGGGTAAGTCCTTTATCACAAGAAATGACGTCCTTATAGAATGGATCATCCGATCTCGCCAGGAAGTCAAATTACGGAGGCTGCACACTTCGCGATTATGCATGGTGAGCGCGCTCAAGAAGCCACGCCCACCATGCTTTCGCGGCAAGTACAGCCTCATTACCGACGATCTCGGATGATGCATCCTGTGGGACGTCATGGTAGTGCGGACTTTTCTATCCAGGGCGTTAAGTTCAGTCTGAGTCCACCTGAGTATGCCAAAGGTATACATGAGGACAGGCATGACCCAGCCGTTATATGCTTGTGTCTTATTCACACCGGACAAAAGGCTGTTAAGCACTTTGGTCAGGCGTGCATAAAACACGTCGCAAACTGACTGTTTCATACCAGCCTCATCGATACCAATGTTCTGTGACATACCCAGGTATCGGTATGTTTCAGCCTCGGAAAGGGTCCTTAAGTTGACGGGCATAGATAAGTCTATGCCCTCAGAGTTAGCAACCCTACCCCTCTCAACATGGAGGACCGCACACTTATCCGTCCCCAGCTCCATTCCAATGGAATTGCTAAATTCACAAGTGATGTTTAGCAGTTCCATAAGATGGGAGCGACTGGAGGCGAATAACTTGAGGTCATCCATATAGAAAAGGTGGGTCACTTTTGTCCCTCCTTTCCGTAGCTGAAATCCCCTCCCGGAGCCCTCCAGTAAGGTACTGAGAGGGTTCAGAGAGAGGCAGAACCATATTGGACTCAGACAATCGCCCTGGAAGATACCCCTTCTTATCCTTATGTGGTTCTCCGCAGCCATCATCCGCTCGCCCAGATGACAAAGGATCGTACTCCACTGCCCCATACACTGCTCGAGGAAGTCTCTAACTGTACAGTCTATCTTGTACAGTTCGAGGACTCTCTTTAGCCATGTATGGGGCACCGAGTCGAATGCCTTTCTGTAGTCTATCCAGGCGGCGGAGAAGTTCCGACGGTTGCGTTTCACCACTTTGCCAATGACCGCGTCAATGAGGAGTGGTTCCTTGGTTCCACGACCGCCGCCCCGACATCCATTTTGAGCGCGCGACATCACCTGATTTGAGTCCAGGTGACGAGTGATTCTCGCGCTCAAAATGGATGTTAGTGTCTTATATATGGTCGGTAGACATGTGATGGGGCGGTATTTGCTCGGGTCTGTGGTACTCTGGCCTTTAGGAACCAAATGGGTGATCCCAGTAGTGAAGAGGCTCGGGAGCGACTTCTGGTTGAGAACCTCTTGAAACTGTCGGGCGAGCACAGTGTGACACACCACGAACCCCTTCAGCCAGTAGTGATGCAGCCCGTCGAGTCCCGGACTTTTCCAGTTCGGGGCCCTACGGACCGCCTCAGCTACGTCATCCGGCGTTATGGTGACGGGGTCCATGGGCGTAATACCCGCACACTGACTCGCCACAACTTCCGTCCAAGGGCCCTCGTTGTGGTTTACGGGCTCTGACCACAGGCTGCGCCAGAATGCGACCGTGTCGGCCTGATTCGGTACTGGGCCCGTTCCACTTACCATTGGTCGCTCCAATGATTTATAGAGCCTCTTCTGATCACTCTGGAAGAGACGATTCTGGTTGAACCGTGTCGACCTCTCGGTATATCGCCGAATTCGCTTTCCCCAAGCAGCGATTCTCTGCTTCAGGTCGTCTATGCGCTCCGTCAGTTTTTGCATTATATCCGGCTGGGACAAACTAACATTTGTCCCAGCAAACGCCATCCTGACGGTGCGCACAATCCTTGGCCTGGTATTGCCTGACCTGAAGCATATCAGTCTGCCGATGAGGGCCCTAGCCTTTGCGATACGTTCTTCAATTCTTGTTCTCCAGGCTGGGATAGCACTACTTTGTCCAGTAGTGCGTCCAGCCGTGGAAAGTTTGGCGCCTATAATACGGCAGACTGCCAGTGCGGCGCCAAAGAGAATTGAGTCCGTCTCGCAAAGGTCCCGGCTGGCTTCCAAATAGGTCACCAGCATTGGGTTCAGAGCCCTCACGACAGCCCGATTCCGCTTGCTTAGGGCTATGCGGGGAAGTCGCGGTCGATTTTCGAGAGGCGTACTGCGCGTTTCCATAATCGCCTCTTCCAATGTACTCCTCATTTGCTCTATTTCTAGTTCCTGGGTGAATGTTCCATCATCATTTGAATCAGCAACCACTGGGGTATTCTCGGCGGTATCCACGTGTGCGGGTTGTTCTGCAACTTGTGGCACCGCACCCTCAGTCGTAGCGTTTTCATTTGATGAGGGAACAGCCTCACGTCGTAGCCGTTCGAGTTCGGCGCCATCAAATATATTTGAGCGTAAGATATACCGAACTCGGTCTGCCAGGTTTTGCTCGGTGACAGTAATAGATGGCTCCAGCTCAGTAAAAAGACGATGCATCCTAGCCCGATACGCGAAACCTCCAATTTCTCCCCCTTTCGCCCTAAAATACGCCCGCAATGCGTTTGAATTCATATTGATGGTCCATCGCATGCGGCGTACTCCACCAGTGGCGGGTGCCGATTGCTGGGCCTGCGAAGACCCTGCCGACACCAAGCAAGCTGGTGGGGATGATGGATGCGAGGGGCTGCTGGGTGGTCGTGCAGCACCTCGCGCTCGGCTGGCGGTTCGCATGCTGTCGCGTCCAGCGCCAGCTCCAGACGCGCCCTGACGACCTCCAGGCAGCGGCCCTTTGCGCAATCTTCTATGTTCCATCATCCATACAGGGCGTCATTTAACGGGAGACGCCCAGACCCGGCGCCGTTTCATGGTGAGGCCATATGCACAAGCGGGCCCTTGCACCATCAATTTTTGCCGAGGCACGGCGCTCACACCTCTTGGCAAGGTGCTGACTGACTGCGCGGACGTAGCGGTTTTGTCACATAACCGTCACGTCAACGGGCGATGGGGTCGTCACTTCCCTACGCCATATATTAATATATTGTTATTATTATTTTGGGGTATCTATATAGTTTTCTCATCTGGTTGGGATGTATAAATATATAATTATAAATGAAAATGAAAAGATAAATATACATATATATCAATAACATAAAATAAATATAAAAATACATAAATAAATAAAAGCCCAACCAGATGGAGGCCCTCGGTAGGGGAGACCAAACGGCCGAGGGTTAGGGGGAAAGGGAAAGAAACCGGCGGACGATGCGGGCGGTATCGAGGAGCACCGCCTTCTGCATTTGAGCCCGGAGCGGTCCGTCACGGAGTCCCAGTCGCCTCAGATGACCCGAGAGGCTAACTGGGATTAGCCTGTTCGCAGAGACGACTACAGGAATAATTTCGGTCGGCAGACCACCCCACATGTCGATCACCTCGTGAGCCAGGTCCAGATATTTTGTTTGCTTGTCTGTTTCGGCTTTCACGAGGTTCTCGTCATACGGAATGGTAATGTCGACCAAAAATATCCTTGACTGTGCCCGGTCCATCAGCACAATATCAGGCTTATTCGCAAGAATAGTCCTGTCTGTGATGATGGCCCGGTCCCAGTAGAGCCTGGCGCGATCATTTTCGAGCACGGCTTCCGGCAAGTACTTGTAATACGGCAATTTCCGATCCACGAGACCGTATTTCAGAGCGAGCTCCTGGTGTAGAATTCTGGCTACTAGGTTGTGCCTGTGCAAGTACTCAGAGTTAGAAAGCGCCGAACAACCGGAGATTACATGCCTAAGTGACTCACCGGGATGGCGACAAGCTCGACAGATGTCGACGGTGCCATCCTTTAGGATGTATCTCCGATAGTTGTTGGTCTTAATAACCTGATCCTGTATTGCACAGACAAAACCCCTCGGTTTCCCCGAAGAGGTCACCAAAGCGTAGCCAGTGGAGAGAGGCTACTGTGTCTACGAAAGGCCCATGTAGAGCCTTGTAGTACCTCCCGTGGAGCTCCTTCTCCTTCCATACGGTCTCCCGGTCGGAAATTGTCTGCACTGCCGGGTCTTGCCATTGCTCGTTGGCTAAGGATAGTGGGGTAAATCCTTTATCACTAGAAATACGTCCTTATAGAATGGATATGTTCGCCAAGAAGTAATTACGGAGGCTGCACACTTCGCGATTATGCATGGTGAGCGCGCTCAAGAAGCCACGCCCACCATGCTTTCGCGGTCGGGGGGTCAGGTGGGGCTTTTCTATCCAGGGCGTTAAGTTCGTTGAGTCCACCTGAGTATGCCAAAGGTTACTGAGGACAGGCATGACCCAGCTGTTATATGCGTTATTGTTATGTGTGGGGTATCTATATAGTTTTCTCATCTGGTTGGGATGTATAAATATATAATTATAAATGAAAATGAAAAGATAAACATACATAAATATCAATAAAATAAAATAAATATGAAAATACATAAATAAGTAAAAGCCCAACCAGATGGAGGCCCTCGGCAGGGGAGACCAAACGGCCGAGGGTTAGGGGGAAAGGGAAAGAAACCGGCGGACGATGCGGGCGGTATCGAGGAGCACCGCCTTCTGCATTTGAGCCTGGAGCGGTCCGCCACGTAGTCCCAGCCGCCTCAGATGACCCGAGAGGCTGACTGGGATTAGCCCGTTTGCAGAGACGACTACAGGAATAATTTCGGTCGGCAGACCACCCCACATGTCGGTCACCTCGTGAGCCAGGTCCAGATATTTTGTTTGCTTGTCTGTTTCGGCTTTCACGAGGTTCTCGTCATACGGAATGGTAATGTCGACCAAAAATATCCTTGACTGTGCCCGGTCCATCAGCACAATATCAGGCTTATTCGCAAGAATAGTCCTGTCTGTGATGATGGCCCGGTCCCAATAGAGCCTGGCGCGATCATTTTCGAGCACGGCTTCCGGCAAGTACTTGTAATACGGCAACTTCCGATCCACGAAACCGTATTTCAGAGCGAGCTCCTGGTGTAGAATTCTGGCTACTAGGTTGTGCCTGTGCAAGTACTCAGAGTTAGAAAGCGCCGAACAACCGGAGATAACATGCCTAAGTGACTCACCGGGATGGCGACAAGCTCGACAGATGTCGATGGTGCCATCCTTTAGGATGTATCTCCGATAGTTGTTGGTCTTAATAACCTGATCCTGTATTGCACAGACAAAAACCTCGGTTTCCCCCGAAGAGATCACCAAAGCGTAGCCAGTAGAGGGAGGTTACTGTGTCTACGAAAGGCCCATGTAGAGCCTTGTAGAACCTCCCGTGGAGCTCCTTCTCCTTCCATACGGTCTCCCGGTCGGAAATTGTCTGCACTGCCGGGTCTTGCCATTGCTCGTTGGCTAAGGATAGAGGGGTAAGTCCTTTATCACAAGAAATGACGTCCTTATAGAATGGATCATCCGATCTCGCCAGGAAGTAATTACGGAGGCTGCACACTTCGCGATTATGCATGGTGAGCGCGCTCAAGAAGCCACGCCCACCATGCTTTCGCGGCAAGTACAGCCTCATTACCGACGATCTCGGATGATGCATCCTGTGGGACGTCATGGTAGTGCGGACTTTTCTATCCAGGGCGTTAAGTTCAGTCTGAGTCCACCTGAGTATGCCAAAGGTATACATGAGGACAGGCATGACCCAGCCGTTATATGCTTGTGCCTTATTCACACCGGACAAAAGGCTGTTAAGCACTTTGGTCAAGCGTGCATAAAACACGTCGCAAACTGACTGTTTCATACCAGCCTCATCGATACCGATGTTCTGTGACATACCCAGGTATCGGTATGTTTCAGCCTCGGAAAGGGTCCTTAAGTTGACGGGCATAGATAAGTCTATGCCCTCAGAGTTAGCAACCCTACCCCTTTCAACATGGAGGACCGCACACTTATCCGTCCCCAGCTCCATTCCAATGGAATTGCTAAATTCACAAGTGATGTTTAGCAATTCCATAAGATGGGAGCGACTGGAGGCGAATAACTTGAGGTCATCCATATAGAAAAGGTGGGTCACTTTTGTCCCTCCTTTCCGTAGCTGAAATCCCCTCCCGGAGCCCTCCAGTAAGGTACTGAGAGGGTTCAGAGAGAGGCAGAACCATATTGGACTCAGACAATCGCCCTGGAAGATACCCCTTCTTATCCTTATGTGGTTCTCCGCAGCCATCATCCGCTCGCCCAGATGACAAAGGATCGTACTCCACTGCCCCATACACTGCTCGAGGAAGTCTCTAACTGTACAGTCTATCTTGTACAGTTCGAGGACTCTCTTTAGCCATGTATGGGGCACCGAGTCGAATGCCTTTCTGTAGTCTATCCAGGCGGCGGAGAAGTTCCGACGGTTGCGTTTCACCACTTTGCCAATGACCGCGTCAATGAGGAGTGGTTCCTTGGTTCCACGACCGCCGCCCCGACATCCATTTTGAGCGCGCGACATCACCTGATTTGAGTCCAGGTGACGAGTGATTCTCGCGCTCAAAATGGATGTTAGTGTCTTGTATATGGTCGGTAGACATGTGATGGGGCGGTATTTGCTCGGGTCTGTGGTACCCTGGCCTTTAGGAACCAAATGGGTGATCCCAGTAGTGAAGAGGCTCGGGAGCGACTTCTGGTTGAGAACCTCTTGAAACTGTCGGGCGAGCACAGTGTGACACACCACGAACCCCTTCAGCCAGTAGTGATGCAGCCCGTCGAGTCCCGGACTTTTCCAGTTCGGGGCCCTACGGACCGCCTCAGCTACGTCATCCGGCGTTATGGTGACGGGGTCCATGGGCGTAATACCCGCACACTGACTCGCCACAACTTCCGTCCAAGGGCCCTCGTTGTGGTTTACGGGCTCTGACCACAGGCTGCGCCAGAATGCGACCGTGTCGGCCTGATTCGGTACTGGGCCCGTTCCACTTACCATTGGTCGCTCCAATGATTTATAGAGCCTCTTCTGATCACTCTGGAAGAGACGATTCTGGTTGAACCGTGTCGACCTCTCGGTATATCGCCGAATTCGCTTTCCCCAAGCAGCGATTTTCTCTGCTTCAGGTCGTCTATGCGCTCCGTCAGTTTTTGCATTATATCCGGCTGGGACAAACTAACATTTGTCCCAGCAAACGCCATCCTGACGGTGCGCACAATCCTTGGCCTGGTATTGCCTGACCTGAAGCATATCAGTCTGCCGATGAGGGCCCTAGCCTTTGCGATACGTTCTTCAATTCTTGTTCTCCAGGCTGGGATAGCACTACTTTGTCCAGTAGCGCGTCCAGCCGTGGAAAGTTTGGCGCCTATAATACGGCAGACTGCCAGTGCGGCGCCAAAGAGAATTGAGTCCGTCTCGCAAAGGTCCCGGCTGGCTTCCAAATAGGTAACCAGCATTGGGTTCAGAGCCCTCACGACAGCCCGATTCCGCTTGCTTAGGGCTATGCGGGGAAGTCGCGGTCGATTTTCGAGAGGCGTACTGCGCGTTTCCATAATCGCCTCTTCCAATGTACTCCTCATTTGCTCTATATCTAGTTCCTGGGCGAATGTTCCATCATCATTTGAATCAGCAACCACTGGGGTATTCTCGGCGGCATCCACGTGTGCGGGTTGTTCTGCAACTTGTGGCGCCGCACCCTCAGTCGTAGCGTTTTCATTTGATGAGGGAACAGCCTCACGTCGTAGCCGTTCGAGTTCGGCGCCATCAAATATATTTGAGCGCAAGATATACCGAACTCGGTCTGCCAGATTTTGCTCGGTGAATGTAATAGATGGCTCCAGCTCAGTAAAAAGACGATGCATCCTAGCCCGATACGCGAAACCTCCAATTTCTCCCCCTTTCGCCCTAAAATACGCCCGCAATGCGTTTGAATTCATATTGATGGTCCAACGCATGCGGCGTACTCCACCAGTGGCGGGTGCCGATTGCTGGGCCTGCGAAGACCCTGCCGACACCAAGCCAGCTGGTGGGGATGATGGATGCGAGGGGCTGCAGGGTGGTCGTGCAGCACCTCGCGCTCGGCTGGCGGTTCGCATGCTGTCGCGTCCAGCGCCAGCTCCAGACGCGCCCTGGCGACCTCCAGGCAGCGGCCCTTTGCGCAATCTTCTATGTTCCATCATCCATACAGGGCGTCATTTAACGGGAGACGCCCAGACCCGGCGCCGTTTCATGGTGAGGCCATATGCACAAGCGGGCCCTTGCACCATCAAATTTTGCCGAGGCACGGCGCTCACACCTCTTGGCAAGGTGCTGACTGACTGCGCGGACGTAGCGGTTTTGTCACATAACCGTCACGTCAACGGGCGATGGGGTCGTCACTTCCCTACGCCATTTTATTATTATTTTTATTATTATTATTATTATTGTGGGGTATCTATATAGTTTTCTCATCTGGTTGGGTTCTATAAATATATAATTATAAATGAAAATGAAAAGATAAATATACATAAATATCAATAACATAAAATAAATATAAAAGTACATAAATAAGTAAAATCCCAACCAGATGGAGGCCCTCGGCAGGGGAGACCAAACGGCCGAGGGTTAGGGGGAAAGGGAAAGAAACCGGCGGACGATGCGGGCGGTATCGAGGAGCATCGCCTTCTGCATTTGAACCTGGAGCGGTCCGCCACGTAGTCCCAGCCGCCTCAGATGACCCGAGAGGCTGACTGGGATTAGCCCGTTTGCAGAGACGACTACAGGAATAATTTCGGTCGGCAGACCACCCCACATGTCGGTCACCTCGTGAGCCAGGTCCAGATATTTTGTTTTCTTGTCTGTTTCGGCTTTCACGAGGTTCTCGTCATACGGAATGGTAATGTCGACCAAAAATATCCTTGACTGTGCCCGGTCCATCAGCACAACATCAGGCTTATTTGCAAGAATAGTCCTGTCTGTGATGATGGCCCGGTCCCAATAGAGCCTGGCGCGATCATTTTCGAGCACGGCTTCCGGCAAGTACTTGTAATACGGCAATTTCCGATCCACGAGACCGTATTTCAGAGCGAGCTCCTGGTGTAGAATTCTGGCTACTAGGTTGTGCCTGTGCAAGTACTCAGAGTTAGAAAGCGCCGAACAACCGGAGATAACATGCCTAAGTGACTCACCGGGATGGCGACAAGCTCGACAGATGTCGACGGTGCCATCCTTTAGGATGTATCTCCGATAGTTGTTGGTCTTAATAACCTGATCCTGTATTGCACAGACAAAACCCTCGGTTTCCCCCGAAGAGATCACCAAAGCGTAGCCAGTGGAGGGAGGCTACTGTGTCTACGAAAGGTTCATGTAGAGCCTTGTAGAACCTCCCGTGGAGCTCCTTCTCCTTCCATACGGTCTCCCGGTCGGAAATGCTCTGCACTGCCGGGTCTTGCCATTGCTCGTTGGCTAAGGATAGAGGGGTAAGTCCTTTAACACAAGAAATGACGTCCTTATAGAATGGATCATCCGATCTTGCCAGGAAGCAATGACGGAGGCTGCACACTTCGCGATTATGCATGGTGACCGCGCTCAGGAAGCCACGACCACCATGCTTCCGCGGCAAGTACAGCCTCTTTACCGACGATCTCGGATGATGCATCCTATGGGACGTCATTGTAGTGCGGACTTTTCTATCCAGGGCGTTAAGTTCAGTCTGAGTCCACCTGAGTATGCCAAAGGTATACATGAGGACAGGCATGACCCAGCCGTTATATGCGTGTGCCTTATTCACACCGGACAAAAGGCTGTTAAGCACTTTGGTCAAGCGTGCATAAAACACGTCGCAAACTGACTGTTTCATACCAGTCTCATCGATACCGATGTTTTGTGTGGTATGTTTCAGCCTCGGAAAGGGTCCTTAAGTTGACGGGCATAGATAAGTCTACGCCCTCAGAGTTAGCAACCCTTCCCCTTTCAACATGGAGGACAGCACACTTATCCGTCCCCAGCTCCATTCCAATGGAATTGCTAAATTCACAAGTGATGTTTAGCAATTCCATAAGATGGGAGCGACTGGAGGCGAATAACTTGAGGTCATCCATATAGAAAAGGTGGGTCACTTTTGTCCCTCCTTTCCGTAGCTGAAATCCCCTCCCGGAGCCCTCCAGTAAGGTACTGAGAGGGTTCAGAGAGAGGCAGAACCAGATTGGACTCAGACAATCGCCCTGAAAGATACCCCTTCTTATCCTTATGTGGTTCTCCGCAGCCATCATCCGCTCGCCCAGATGACAAAGGATTGTACTCCACTGTCCCATACACTGCCCGAGGAAGTCTCTAACTGTACAGTCTATCTTGTACAGCTCGAGGACTCTCTAGCCATGTATGGGGCACCGAGTCGAATGCCTTTCTGTAGTCTATCCAGGCGGCGGAGAAGTTCCGACGGTTGCGTTTCACCACTTTGCCAATGACCGCGTCAATGAGGAGTGGTTCCTTGGTTCCACGACCACCGCCCCGACATCCATTTTGAGCGCGCGACATCACCTGATTGGAGTCCAGGTGACAAGTGATTCTCGCGCTCAAAATGGATGTTAGTGTCTTGTATATGGTCGGTAGACACGTGATGGGGCGGTATTTGCTCGGGTCTGTGGTACCCTGGTCTTTAGGAACCAAATGAGTGATCCCAGTAGTGAAGAGGCTTGGGAGCGACTTCTGGTTGAGAGCCTCTTGAAACTGTCGGGCGAGCACAGAGTGACACACCATGAACCCCTTCAGCCAGTAGTGATGCAGCCCGTCAAGCCCCGGACTTTTCCAGTTCGGCGCCCTACGGACCGCCTCAGCTACGTCATCCGGCGTTATGATGACGGGGTCCATGGGCGTAATACCCGCACACTGACTCGCCACAACTTCCGTCCAAAGGCCCCCGCTGTGGTTTACGGGCTCTGACCACAGGCCGCGCCAGAATGCTACAGTGTCGGCCTGATTCGGTGCTGGACCCGTTCCACTTACCATAGGTCGCTCCAATGATTCATAGAGCCTCTTCTGATCACTCTGGAAGAGACGATTCTGGTTGAACCGTGTCGACCTCTCGGTATATCGCCGAATCCGCTTTCCCCAAGCAGCTATTCTTTGCTTCAGATCATCTATGCGCTCCGTCAGTTTTTGCGTTATATCCGGCTGGGACAAACTGACATTTGTCCCAGCAAACGCCATCCTGACGGTGCGCACAATTCTTGGCCTGTTGTTGCCTGATCTGAAGCATATCGGTCTGCCGATGAGAGCTCTAGCCTTTGCGATACGTTCCTCAATTCTTCTTCTCCATGCTGGGATAGCGCTACTATGGCCAGTAGCGCGTCCAGCCGTGGAAACCTTGGCGCCTATGATACGGCAGACTGCCAGCGCGGCGCCAAAAAGAATTGAGTCCGTATCGCAAAGGTCCCGTCTGGCTTCCAAATAGGTAACCAGCATTGGGTTCAGAGCCCTCACGACAGCCCGATTCCGCTTGCTTAGGGCTATGCGGGGAAGTCGCGGTCGATTTTCGAGAGGCGTACTGCGCGTTCGTTATTATTATTATTATTATATTGTAGGCGAGCTACTTTTGCCTGTTAATAAACAATTTGTAATCAAATATCTTGATGAAATAATATAGGTAATATATTGTATATTATATAATGTATAATTCTGATACGCCATAAAAAGTAGGAATATCAGGAAGATGCTGCTCTTGACTTGTTGAATATATCTGATAAATTAGAGTTGCCATATTTCAACTTAATAACAAATACAAACCTTTAATTTTTTTTAAATGTCTGTTATTAGGAATATTTTCAATTTTTTCCTTTTTATTGCAGGTTGCAAATGAACATACAAAACTATATACTAAATCCATCTGATGGTAAGTGGGATGTGTGTGGCCCGTAGATATCAACATCTGTTCTAGATTAAGAATCAAAATGCATATGCGTTGTCAGCGCTTAGGACTAAGATGGAATGTCTAGATTTTATAAAAAAAGGTCCCCAGTCCTCTTCACTCACCATACGAAACATAGCAGCATTAAGTTGCTATTGGACGCTGGTGTTCTGTGACAGCGTAGTGCTTACCCAGTCAAGCCGACCCATTCGTAATACAACTAATATGGCTGCAGCATAGCTCTGCAATGTCAAGTCAAGAATATTCAAGAATAATCATTATTGGTTCGTTAGTCCACTGCTGAACATGAACCTCTACCATTGTAGGGAAGGGAGGATTTTTCTTAATCGTCACGTTACGTACGACGTTAAATACCAGGATCGGCTATCGGCTGTCGATAGCGACAAATAATGCCCGGTTTCTATATTTAAAAACGATTCGTTTTATACGAGTCTTTTTGCAGTAAATGAACTGCATGAAAACTATTTGTTGAAAACAAAATACCAGTTCAACTGTTTATGAGTATAACTTTACTCATTTTAAGTCATCCTTAGTTGCTGAATAAATAGTTTGTAATACAACCTGTCTTATACGCGCCTCATATGTAATTAAACGGATCGTTGCGGAGAACGAATTGTTTCTTGAATAATCGGGCATAAGCAAACTCCTCCCCACAACAGGGGAAACCTATGTCCAGCTGTAAGCGTTGACGAACCGATGAAGTCTAATTTATTAATAATTTCTTAAAAAATCGTTTTATAGTTGGATTTTCTACTGTCTCGTAAAGGCAGTTTATACATGAATTTCACAAACATAAACATCAAGACCCGGAATAATAATTTGTTGACCATATAATACTTGATTCGTGCGGGATTCAAATCCGAGTTCTTCAGCGCCGCTAGACATTGCT
>CAJQZP010000622.1:0-64212 GCA_907164705.1 Parnassius apollo | reverse complement strand
TGTAATATTTTGTAAGCGATAGCCATCTTGTACGTGATATTTATTATTTATGGCGAAATCATGACTATCAATTTTCACATAACTAATATTGGGCTTTATTTATAAATATTTTATATATTTTAATAGAACACACAACAATCGTATAAAATAGAAATTAACATCTAAAGGAATGAAAATAACTAACCCTCCTTTTTGTAGTTCTGTAATCGGATAAAAAGTACTCTATAAGTAGCCCCGGGTCTCTAACTACCTGCACACAAAATTTCATGGAAATCTGTTCAGTAGTTTTTGCGTGAATCTTTAATACACAGACAGACAAAAATTCTAAAAACCACTAATATGGCTTCAGTACCCTTCGTTGCCGTGTAGTGGCGGTTGAGAATATCCAATACCCCATATCTTCCTGTGGTTGCCGTAACAGGCGACAGAGGGAGACAGGCAGGAGATGGGCAGCAGCATCTTCCTGATAACAACTGTGATATAATAAAAAACTGCGGTTGCCAACCCGCTCGCCAATCGTGGCAACTATGGCAAATATCCCCCCATGAATAACGACGCAAACAGACGGCCCCCAGTCTCCGGTGGCCCCGCTATTCCCTGGCTACGGTGGCGACGATGGTAACGGCGGGGCAGTGGGAGCTAAGAAACACCGGTGGAGGTTCGGTTGTAACCTACGACGACTCGACCTGGAAACATATAACGCACGCACCCTGAGGACTGACGAGAAGATACTGGAGTTGGAAGATGAGGTAGACAAGTTGCGCTGGCATATTATTGGATTATCCGAAGTCCGAAGAGAGGGTGAGGACACGGCAATCCTCGAGTCCGGCAACTTGTTCTATCACCGGGAGGGCGAACATCTGTCCCAAAGAGGTGTCGGATTTATCGTCCACAAGTCTCTTGTCAACAACGTTGTAAAGATTGGGAGTGTGTCGACGAGGGTCGCGTACCTGATACTCAGAATCACCAAACGGTATTCGCTGAAGGTCATACAGGTTTACTCACCAACCTCGGCACATCCCGATGAGGAGTTGGAGGAAATGTATGAGGATATTTCCAGAGCCATGCATTCCTACAAAACCCACTACACGGTGTTGATGGGAGACTTCAACGCAAAACTAGGCACAAGAGAAAGCGGTGAGATGAAGGTAGGGAAATTTGGAGTAGGGCAACGGAACCGAAGGGGCCAGCTTTATGGAGCCGACTTTATGGCTGGCCGAGTTTATGGAGAAAGAGGGACTCTTTATGATGAAATCTTTCTTTCAGAAGCGGCCCCACAGGAAGTGGACCTGGTCGAGCCCCGACGGTTCGACAAAAAATGAGATTGACTTCATTATGACGACCAGACGCCAACTGTTAAGTGATGTCTCAGTGATCGCAAGGGTGAAGACTGGCAGCGATCACCGAATGGTTAGAGGCACACTGAACCTAAACGTTAAGTTGGAGAGGTCTCGTCTAATGAAGTCAACGCTCCGTCCCCCCTCATGCTCTAATCCAGAATCCCGAAACCTTTCAGCTCGAGTTACGTAACCGTTTTCAGTGCCTAGAAGATTGCAATGCAGTGGACGATATGAATGACAAGCTCGTGGAAACTGTCCATGCGGTTGGAGCTAAGTTCTGCAAGACCCGCCGTAGAAGATTACAAAAACTCTCCGATCACACTCTTAATCTCATGGCTGTTAGACGGAAGATGAGGCCGCAATCGTCAACAGATTTGACAGTATACAGGTTACTGAACAGACAGATCTCCAAATGCATGCGGCGAGACTTACGCAACTTTAATACTGTTCGTATTAAAGAAGCGATCGAGCGGGACCAGGGCTCCAAAGTCTTTGCCAGAGATCTGTCTGCCAGAAAGAGCCAACTGTCAAAGCTGAAGACTGAGTGTGGCAAAATCGTTTCCGGGACACCTGAGATTCTGAGTGAGATTGAGAGGTTCTATGGGTAGCTGTACACATCATCGTTGGAGCCACATGCAAGTGTTCCAAGTGATCCAAGTGCAAGTCTTATCCGACACTATTCCGATGATATCCCGGACGTCAGTCTGAGCGAGATTAGAATGGCTCTCCACCACCTTAATAACGGCAAGGCCCCGGGCGAGGACGGAATTACAGCGGAGCTTCTGAAAGTGGGTAGAACATCGGTACTTGAAGTCATTCAGAAGCTCTTCAATTCCGTCCTCTATGGTGGCACTACTCCGGAGGCGTCGAGCAGAAGCACGGTGGTCTTGTTCCTTAAGAAAGGCGACAACGCTCTCTTGAAGAAATACAGACCGATTTCCCTTCTGAGCCGCGTCAACATGCTACATATATATATATATATATATATATATATATATATATATATATATATATATATATATATATATATATATATATGTATGTAATGATCGCCAACATGCTTGTAATATTAAAACTTATTTAAAAAATGTATAAACAAAATTATTGTAAAGTGAAATATGGGTTTCTTGTTGGTTCTTCCCAGGACAGAGGTATCTGTAGTAAATAAAACATGACTTTCAATAAGTATTATGTAATAATCTATAATTAATAATAATAATTCTATTGTATTGTATTCTCTGTAACATATTAACATATTTACTAACTTTTTAACTAAACATTTAAAAAGAATGTGTTTAAATAAATCAATAGATATTGTGCAAATATTGTTAAATTTAACACATCTAATGTTAATAATTTAAGCAAAGAATTTTTAAATAATAAACATTTTAAAAATATCCAATTGTTATTTTATTAATAGGAACTACCGATTAGCATAAGAAATATAAAGAACCATTAATTACATAGCAGCACCTGTGCAATGTAATTAATGGTTCTAAAAATATAAAATTGTAAAGTGCAAATAAAGGGCGGGCCCAAAGCACTCTTAATTTTACGCCATCTGATGGCTGGTAATAGTTTGCATCTACCGTTTTGTTTTCTACCTAGACTCGAGATAGAATCGAGATATTGAAGAAAATGAAATAAAATATAATAGTTGGAATCTAGCCTTTTATTTTCTACCTGATCTTGAAATAGTACAACACTTGGATGAAAAATCTTGTCTCGTAGAAATTTGCAACTTTAGTATGTTTTTCTAAAAAATACTACTAACTGGTTGCGTATTATTTTAATTTCGATAGTTTTTAAACGAATTATTTATTTACTAACTTTTTTACCCACGGCTTCACTCGCGTGGGCTTGTATTTAGAAACATCGATACTACGTCGACGAGACGTCAGTATCTGTTTCTATATTGGCAATATTATAGACTACAGAAACACATAAGTTAGTTTATCAGAATCACATAAATACCATACATCAAGTTACACCTTTTTTTTTAAATCGGGCACGTCTTCAGATGTGTCATTATGAAGGAAAAATTGTCGTGGAATCGGAAATGCGTTATTTACATAAATATCCTTATTAAAGTTGATACAGTTTTGATAAAATAAGGTTTTATTTCACGATCTTTATTAGGTCCCATTGAATATTGATTACCACCACATATCAGTATTTTTTTTACGTTCGAGTAGATTTCAAAATTTCATAAATGTAGTTCTATTCACGGAGATCGTGTGAGAAGAACTAAATTCATGAACAGCAGTAGAAATCTACATAAGATGGGAAGCAGCGTCTTCCTGATTATAGCTTATAATAATAAAAATTCCAGTAGACTACCCGCGTGCCAAGCGTGGCAACTATGGCAAATATCCAACTTTATGTCAGTTTATGGAGGAAATCCAATTGATATACGGGAGTAGAAAAATATATTAGCCATGTAAAGGCGGCGAAAAAGAAAACCACTACCCCATTTCGTCCCGTGGATGTCTTAAGAGGCGACAGACGAAACTAAAAAAAATATTATTATTATTATCTCGATAACTGCGCAAAGTAATAAAGACCTGCGGTTGCTAATCCGCTTGCCAAGCGTGAATACGACTGCAAATACACTGTATATTTTACATAGGCAATGAGGAAAGCCTATGATCAGCAGTGAAAAGCCCCATTAAAAGTAAAACAGTAGCAGCCTAATACACCCTGGGCACAGGGAACAGCGAGTTTTAGGTCAAAAAGGAGTTGATTAAGTTGACTAATGCGGAGTGATCGACTTCAGATACCTATACCTAAAAATAATTTCCGAAATATTTTTAACATCTAAGATATGCAGGTTTCCTGCGATGTTTTTCTTAGTGGAATTGGCGCGGATCCAATTTGAGTTACTTACGTATTAACTATGAAATTTACATTACAAACCCATGTATATATTTTGCTTTCTTTGATATTTATATTACTTTTTCACGAGAGTCTGTTAATTTACTCGTGTGAGTTATGCAACCGGGACTGTCACAAAAATTTTAATAGTTATGTCTGAAAATATGGAAGCTATCTTAATATATGACAAACTGTTTTAAAAATCTCAAAATAAAAAAGGCTTCATCAACAGTATCGTGAACTATTCCATCAATTATGAATATAAATCTCATAGTGCATTTAATTTTCATTTACACTTATATCGGACTTGATACAAAAAGAATTTGGTGAAATATTGCTATGCCGATAACGACACATAAAATATTCGACTGTATTTTTTTTATTCATATATCATGAGCATATTATTATATAACACATTACCTTTAAAAAGAAAAAAAGGAACCTCTTTCAAAAAAAAAAAAAACAACGAAATGGTTATTTGAAAATTGTTTCTATGGCTTAAAATTATATTTAGAGTGGAAAAATTAGTTTAACTATTTATATGCTCCACTTATAGATAGTTTTTGTTTTAAATATTTGCACGTCTGAGAGCAGTCTAACCACATGTACCTGCTACATTATATAGATATTTAACTGAAGACTATGTTTTATGCAAAGTATCTAGATAATTTTTTGGAAATCGTGTTTTTTGGAAATTGTGTTTAGATGCAAATTATATACTGATGAAATATGAATAATATTTTTCGATCTTACCGACATAATAAAAAATCTGAATTGGTTATTTAAATAAAAAATCATGAGAGCAATTAATTTAATTATTTGTGTTTTTGAAAAAAAACCTTGAAAAATGGCTCGAAAGAATAAGGAAAAGGGAACTTGAAAAGAAAAGGAAAAAAGTTACACTGACGAAATCTTGACTCGAACCGGGGGTACCACGATTTCGAGATCGACCGATATACTATTTGAGCTATTGACCTGTGAGGTATTGGCAAAATTTACCTTCGTATGCTAATGACATTGTAACAGTTTTTTTATTGCCTGAAAACACGGATAAAACGACAGTTTCTAAAAACGAATCCTAGCTAGATCTATTTATTTCCCCCGAAACTCCCTGGACACTAAATTTCATGAAAATCGTTGAAGCCGTTTCCGAGGTTCCGATATATATATATACAAGAATTACTCGTTTAAAGGTATTATTATATAGATAAAGAATTTGTATTTGCAACAATAGCATCTAGAAGTAGCAATGTCGTGTTTAGTTGTTAATATCGCCAAACAATCTCTTTTCATTAACTTGGTCAAGCTTTATCATCTTATAGTCAACTATCACTGTTAAATGTTATGAAATACCGTCATTTCACTTTCAATAATCGATTAATTTATGATATTATAAATGCTAAGACATTATCAATACATATATAAAAATCTTTTTATTGAAACTATAAGGGTAATAAGAGTTTTTTACTAAATACAATTTTTATGCGTTTATTTATCGATAAAAAAAAACGCTTAAACTTTTTATTGTTTAAAAATTTAATTTAGAAACATCGTTGAAATTATGGTTTTCCATAGATGTCACTATTACCTTTTATTAGAATTCATTTGTTAGTATAACATTTATTACTATCTACTAAAATGAAATAACAAAAACTAAAAAATGTACATTAGAATTTTCAAATAAAAATAACTATATAATGCTATATAATTTAATTTGTTAGTAGAGGCAAAATTTCATTACTTTTTGTATTTTGCATTAGATAGCACTATTTTGAAAAATTTAATGCAACAATAATATTGTAGTTTGTCGGCGTAGTTCTATTTATTATACAACGGTTATAACTAATATTGGGCTTTATTTATAAATATTTTATATATTTTAATAGAACACAACAATCGTATAAAATAGAAATTAACATCTAAAGGAAGGAAAATACTTAACTCTCCTTTTTTGAAGTTCTGTAATCGGATAAAAGTACTCTATAAGTAGCCCCGGGTCTCTAACTACCTGCACACAAAATTTCATGGAAATTTGTTCAGTAGTTTTGCGTGAATCTTTAATACACAGACAGACAAAAATTCTAAAAACCACTAATATGGCTTCAGTACCCTTCGTTGCCGTGTAGTGGCGGTTGAGTATATCCATTACCCCATATCTTCCCATGGGTGTCGTAACAGGCGACAGAGGGAGACAGGCAGGAGATGGGCAGCAGCATCTTCCTGATAACAACTGTGATATAATAAAAAACTGCGGTTGCCAACCCGCTCGCCAAGCGTGGCAACTATGGCAAATATCCCCCCATGAATAACGACGCAAACAGACGGCCCCCAGTCCCCGGTGGCCCCACTATTCCTGGCTACGGTGGCGACGATGGTAACGGCGGGGCAGTGGGAGCTAAGAAACACCGGTGGAGGTTCGGTTGCAACCTACGACGACTCGACCTGGAAACATATAACGCACGCACCCTGAGGACTGACGAGAAGATACTGGAGTTGGAAGATGAGGTAGAAAAGATGCGCTGGCATATTATGGGATTATCCGAAGTCCGAAGAGAGGGTGAGGACACGGCAATCCTCGAGTCCGGCAACTTGTTCTATCACCGGGAGGGCGAACATCTGACCCAAAGAGGTGTCGGATTTATCGTCCACAAGTCTCTCGTCAACAACGTTGTAAAGATTGGGAGTGTGTCGACGAGGGTCGCGTACCTGATACTCAGAATCACCAAACGGTATTCGCTGAAGGTCATACAGGTTTACTCACCAACCTCGGCACATCCCGATGAGAAAGTGGAGAAAATGTATGAGGATATTTCCAGAGCCATGCATTCCTCCAAAACCCACTACACGGTGTTGATGGGAGACTTCAACGTAAAACTAGGCACAATAGAAAGCGGTGAGATGAAGGTAGGGAAATTTGGAGCAGGGCAACGGAACCGAAGGGGCCAGATTTATGGAGCAGACTTTATGGCTGGCCGAGTTTATGGAGAAAGAGGGACTCTTTATGATGAAATCTTTCTTCCAGAAGCGGCCCCACAGGAAGTGGACCTGGTCGAGCCCCGACGGTTCGACAAAAAATGAGATTGACTTCATTATGATGACCAGACGCCAACTGTTAAGTGATGTCTCAGTGATCGCAAGGGTGAAGACTGGCAGCGATCACCGAATGGTTAGAGGTACACTGAACCGTAACGTTAAGTTGGAGAGGTCTCGTCTAATGAAGTCAACGCTCCGTCCCCCTCATGCTCTAATCCAGAATCCCGAAACCTTTCAGCTCGAGTTACGTAACCGTTTTCAGTGCCTAGAAGATTGCAATGCAGTGGACGATATGAATGACAAGCTCGTGGAAACTGTCCATGCGGTTGGAGCTAAGTTCTGCAAGACCCGCCGTAGAAGAACACAAAAACTCTCCGATCACACTCTTAATCTCATGGCTGTTAGACGGGATATGAGGCTGCAATCGTCAACAGATTTGACAGTATACAGGTTACTGAACAGACAGATCTCCAAATGCATACGGCGAGACTTACGCAACTTTAATACTGTTCGTATTAAAGAAGCGATCGAGCGGAACCAGGGCTCCAAAGTCTTTGCCAGAGATCTATCTGCCAGAAAGAGCCAACTGTCAAAGCTGAAGACTGAGTGTGGCAAAATCGTTTCCGGGAATCCTGAGATTCTGAGTGAGATTGAGAGGTTCTATGGGCAGCTGTACACATCATCGTTGGAGCCACACGCAAGTGTGAGTAACGATCCAAGTGCAAGTCTTATCCGACACTATTCCGATGATATCCCGGACGTCAGTCTGAGCGAGATTAGAATGGCTCTCCACCACCTTAAAAACGGCAAGGCCCCGGGCGAGGACGGAATTACAGCGGAGCTTCTGAAAGCGGGTGGAACATCGGTACTTGAAGTCATTCAGAAGCTCTTCAATTCCGTCCACTATGGTGGCACTACTCCGGAGGCGTCGAGCAGAAGCACGGTGGTCTTGTTCCTTAAGAAAGGCGACAACGCTCTCTTGAAGAAATACAGACCGATTTCCCTTCTGAGCCGCGTCTACATGCTATTTTCGAGAGTCATTACGAATCGTCTCGCACGCAGACTCAACGACTTCCAGCCTTCCGAACAAACCGGTTTCCGAAAAGGCTTCAGTACCATAGACCACATACATACCCTGCGGCAGATTGTACAAAATACCGAAGAGTACAATCTTCCACTTTGCCTGGCATATGTGGACTATGAGAAAGCCTTTGATTCCGTCGAAACGTTTTCAAGCTACTGGACTGGAAAGGATACGGTATTAACATCGATGGCGAGTACATAACTCACCTTCGATTTGCCGACGATATAGTCCTTATGGCAGAATTGCTGGAGGACCTTAGCACTATGCTCAATGACCTCAATGGTGTCTCCCAACGGATAGGTCTTAAGATGAACATGGACAAAACAAAGATCATGTTTAATGTCCATGTCACACCTATGCCGGTAGTTGTTGGGAGCACTATGCTCGAAGTTGTTGACGAGTACGTTTACTTGGGACAAATAGTCCGACTAGGTAAGTCCAATTTCGACCGAGAGGTCAATCGACGGATTCAACTCGGCTGGGCAGCGTTCGGGAAATTACGACACATCTTCTCGTCAGGTATACCTCAATCTCTGTAAACTAAAGTGTACAACCAGTGCGTGTTGCCAGTGATGACTTACGGATCTGAGACGTGGTCCTTCACCGCTGACCGTATGAGGACACTCAAGGTCGCTCAGCGAGCTATGGATAGGGCTATGCTCGTAGTTTCACTGCGTGATAGACTCAGAAATGAGGATATCCGCAGTAAATCCAAAGTGACCGACATAGCCCAACGGATTAGTAAGCTGAAGTGGCAATGGGCCGGCCATATAGCTCGAAGAACCGATAACCGATGGGGAAGGAAGGTTCTCGAGTGGCAGCCTCGTACCGTTAGGCGAAGTGTAGGGCGACCCCCCCACTAGATGGAGTGACGACCTGTTAAGACACGACTATTTGTCCCAGGTAAACGTACTCGTCAACACCTTCGAGCATAGTGCTCCCAACAACTACCGGCATAGGTGAGACATGGACATTAAACATGATCTTTGTTTTGTCCATGTTCATCTTAAGACCTATCCGTTGGGAGACACCATTGAGGTCATTGAGCATAGTGCTAAGGTCCTCCAGCAATTCTGCCATAAGGACTATATCGTCGGCAAATCGAAGGTGAGTTATGTACTCGCCATCGATGTTAATACCGTATCCTTTCCAGTCCAGTAGCTTGAAAACGTCTTCCACTGCAACGGTGAAGAGTTTCGGGAATATCACGTCAACCTGGCTTACACCTCTCTGCAGTTGGATAGGTTTCGAACTCTGATTCTGTACTCGGATAGCCATCGTAGTCCTACTGAATGAAAGCTTAACACTTGGTAATAGAGAAACTAATATTTTCTGGGACTTTGTTGTAAAAGCGAATAAATTGCCTCAAGAATGAATTATGGGATACTGGAGTCCTAATGTTTATACAATGTCAATCACATTTAATTATATCTACGTTTACTTTAGTGAATATATATTAAAATTTCGTAAATATGCTGTAAGGTTAATTAGGTTATTAAATATGTTTATTTTTTTAAACATTTCTCTGAGAGACTCTCTTCTGCAAGGAGAGCCTCTTAGTGAGCCTTCTTAGTGGACTTCTTAATGTATTCGTTAAGGTATTGTCAATAATTACATCTATCCATTTTATATTTTTTATATTATTGTTAACATCAGGATTAAGAAAAGAACGCTTTGGTGGTTGGCCATGTAGAAATAATGAGTAAGGAAAGCAAATTTGTGTTGCAGCAGTGATCGGCTGAGTCGGCAGGGGTCATCCGAGGCGTAAGTTTGTCGACCAAACTGGCGATAATATGGGCAAAATTTAAGAGTACCCTAAGCATGTATGCGTAGTTAAATCGATATAAAGGAGGGGAGAGAGGTATGTCAGGATCGTGCCAAATGGCGGTCCGTAGTATCTGCCTGCCCTTCTGTGTGACAGGCGGCGAGTGTTTATGTTATTTGTTATATAAACATAAATAGCCTTCTTAAGTTATTTTTAGACGTTACCTTTCCGTAACCTAAATGCAAGGGTTTTTATTTTTATTTTGAAGTTTTATCCATACAGAGAAGAAAAGAGCTGTTAAATGTGGCAATGTACATATACACTACCACTTTTATAGTTTTTAAGTAACCGATAAATTTTTTACATTTTAATTTTGCAGCCAACCTATAGGAAATAATAAATTCAAAACAGGTGTGTTTCCTGACAGATAGAAACTAAAGTCGGTGTAAGAGCACTTGAGTCAGGAGTAGTTCCAAGAAACCTGATCACGTTTATGGGTCGCACTTCAGCGAAACATGTTTCCAGTGACATTGCTGAACTCTTCGCTAAGTGAGTGGTTTCCACAGCCACCTGAAAAGTTAATATGACGTTAGCGACTTTGCGTTATTTTTTAGTAGCGCAGCAACGAGGTACATGCAATAGACCAAAAAATTTTTTTTAATAATCATCACGTGACCATTTCTGAACATAGACGACCCCCAAGGAACGCCACAAAGCACAGATCTGAGCTATCTGCATGTATCGACTTCCTGAATCTCTTATCAGGTCGTCATTTTATCTATTTTATGTTTGTATATATAAAACACGGGAAAAATCCTAGTGTTGGCGAGGTGCCTTCTCAAGTTCTCCATAAAAAAGTGCCATAAGGCTCAAAATCATAAAAAAGGTAAAACCCCTTGGTTTTCAATGTGTGAAAGCTTGATATATCCGTTGTTGCTTGTACGGCAGGTACTCGCATAGGCATTTTCCTATCGGATAAAAAAATAAGAAACTAAGATTTATAAAAAACTTTTGACATTGATCACGATATTACTGCCATCAGTAGGTGCCCTTATAAGGCAAATATACGCTTAGGCATTTTCCTATTGGAAAAAGTATTAAGCTAAAAAAGTGGTAAAACATTTGTATAACCGACTTCAAATGAGAACATCATCTATGTAGTCAAAGCCAATTGACTTCGACTACACTTCTCAGTTTTACTGACCACATGAAAAGTACCAGCTTTCAAATAAAGAAAGAATAATCGAAATCAGTTAACTTAGAAAAAAGTTCTGAAGTAAAAATACAGTCCAATTGAGAACCTCCTCCTTTTTTGAAGTCGGTTGAAAATATTATGGTTATGTCACAATATTATTACAAACGTCTAGTCGTTAAGTCTATCTCGTTTTGTCTTGATGCTTCTTGGTAAAAAAAAACGAGTGAACAATTTTTAATGAACCAAACTAAACACAAAATGGAAAGTAAAAGACAGAACAAAAGTCAAATTACAAAAGAAAAAATCACATGGGCGGGGATAAGAAAATTAAGTTTCCACTAAATTAATTTAAAATTCACGAAATTATTTGAAAATTTCATATAGCATAAAATTTTAATAAATTTACATAACTGTTTGAAATAGCATTGACAAGTTCCAAGTGTTTATTCACCAACTCATTTACTATTTAAAAAGCCAGTTTACATTCCACTAGAAAAAACGAAGTAAAATAAAGTTTGATTAACTTTTACCTTCTCCATACAGAACAAGGGATTTGTCGGAGTCGTTCTTTATGTAATTCGCAATAAATATAAGATCATCTTCTCTGCCGTGGAATACTTTAACAGAGTTATTGCACGCATGTAAATGTTGTAGAATCTCCGTAACAATTTGGCCTTGAGCACTACTGTCATCCTTACGCATTGCTCTGCAGTTTGTAAGAAAGTATTATAATATAAGAAAGATTTATTACGTGGTAGAGCCACGCTGCAGTTATATAAGTAGTATAGTTGTAGCACGAATGGGTCGGCTCGACCGGGGAAGGACTACGCTCTCACAGGATACCAGCGTAAAATAGTAGCTTAATGCTGCTGTGTTTCATAATGGTGAGTGTAGAGAACCGGATATCCTTTTTACTGGAAACGAGGCATTCCATCTTGATCCTCACGGGTGACAATGCATCTGAATTTTGATTCATAATCGAGGATAAATGTAGATGTCTATGGGCCACAGCAACCACTTACAATCGGGTGGACTGCGTGCTCGTTTGTCACTCTATCCCAATGCTATAAAAATATATTTAAAATTTGAATAAGGACACGACCAGAATATTAGCGGTGCGGTTATATGATTCTTTATTATCATTCCATAAATATTCACTGTTTGAGATGGCCTCTCCCGGTGTAAGTAGGATCTCTGCCTTAATCGCAACGTCTGGCAGATTGTTTACCAGTTTTGCGCACCTTTGAAGCTGCTTCTCTTTACCAGTCTGGCTATATTACGTATTTTTATTTTTTTATTTTTATTTAAAAAATATTAGTAATCTTATTAATTAACATTACTAATATTCCCCTTAACCACTTTTCTTGTGTTAGGGGTGGTTCACGACAGTAATACAGTTGTCACGTATGGTTATATCACTGCAACATAATGTTGAAGCAGATTCATTTTGTTGGTATATTGCATTAGTATAAAACCATTTGAAAAATCAGAAAGTGCACGCCTCATGAGCGTTTTATTTAACGTTGATAAAAAAATAAATTGTACTCCTGACTTTCAAAATATATTATTTACGTGATTTAAATTTAGCGCTCTATCATTTAAACTGGTAGTGTTACCTACAGGAAAAAATTAATAATGTTTACCAAAGTAAATCGACTAAACAAAGTATAAAATCAATATAGGATGTATGTTACATTTATCCTTTGTCTATCAAGAGCTAAAACAATATAAAAGCGCCTTTAAATTTTTAATAGCACTAAAACTTATTAAAGTTGAAAATCATTTTACTTACAAACTACGCGTACTAGTCTATTGATATAAAATCGGGAAGCATTTGATGTAATTCTGAAGCTAATAAAAAGGCCCGGTCACGATACGTCAATTTTTTCGTTAGTTAGTCGTGACCACATACAAAATCAACATCCAGACGTCCACGAAATTTTTATCAGGCTGTTTATTTTTTTAAAGTAGCAATATAAAATAATTTTTTTGGAAAATGTAAGATGGATTATATTTTTTTAAAGTAGCAATATAAAATAATTTTTTGGAAAATGTAAGATGAATTATTCAGAAAGTTTTCTTGATATACGGCTACTCATATTATCGTATAAGTGCAAAGTGATTATGATAGAGGCATTTTAAGAACACAAAATTTCTTGACCTTGACATGTCAAGAGTAAAGCTTGATAACGCATCGAGTTATGAGGCGCATAATACTCTGATTTTTCATATTGAAGGTCATGGAGAGGTTTATGTTCAGTAGTTGACTTGTGATGGACTGTAATGGTGAAGATGATGACGAGGATTTTATATAAGTGATATGATACAACAAATAAAAATACACATAGTGTTAAAATATCTTTTAATAATAAAAATGCTAACAACTCTATGTAAACACAATCTAAATACAATCGAGTTGAGTACGACCTACCCCTGATTGTAAGAGGGTCGCGCAGTAAATCAGTGTTGTGAGCGACCTTTTGTTGGTTGTACTGTAGCGTAGGGAATAACAGTGCTATTTTTATTAAACCTTGTTTTAATTTAATACTAATAACTCTTTTTAATGCATATATTTTCCTCTCTCTAAATATTAATAATATGGATTTTCTGTACTGCTTTCATATAATAATAATAGTATTATTTTATTGAAATAGATATGAAAGCGACTTAGCAATTTCTCATTCATTACAGATTATCAATCTATTGCTGAAATGAAATGAATGAAGTGAAATTAAATGAAATGATTTTTTAATGTATGTTATGAACCCAGCGGGACATTTTTTAAACATATTTCAATTAAGAATAAATTTATTTTATATAATTTTTGTATAAATTTTTATAGAACCAGCATGGTGGCGATCACCTCATTTCCAGGGGTTATTTTTATTTATGTATTAATTTATATTACAATAACACTTTTTATACAAATTTTCTTTAATAAATCGTTTAATTTTTTTTTAATTTAATTTAATTTAATTTAAATTGTTCAATAAACACAGGCCTTCCTATATTTTTTACAGAATATGAATTACAAACGAGCACACATCACACATTCAACATCTTAATGGACACTTACATAAATCTTCGATTACGAATCAAAATACAGATTCGTTGTCATCCCGAGTATTAAGATGGATTGCCATGTTTTCAGTAAAAAAGGATCTCCAGTTTTCTACACTCACCACTTACAAAACAGCAGCATTAAGCTGTTATTTTACGCTGGTATTCTGTGAGAGAGTGGTCCTAACCCAGACGCGCCAACCTATTCATGCTACAACTATAATACAGAAAGGGTTCGAAACCCGCATGTAACAAGTATTTGCAGGGCCTACAAATAATAATTGTTCCGGGTCTGGATGTTTGCTCTTGTAAAATTTATATATGTAAACTGCCCCCACGATACAGAAGACAATCTTAGTCTGGATATTACTTTTTTTTACAAAAGAGAAAAAGAGATGCCGCGGTCAAAAATTTCATTATTTCTTAAATTCAAACGAACCTCTCAACGAGCTTGATAATATTTTTGTAGAAGTGTGATATAAAGTGGTTGAGATATTCTCCATGAGTTTCCGTGTCAAGTCCATCGCGACCATTCCATTCAACAGTATACCTAAAAAAGATGGTTTATTATTAAATTTGTTAATCTATACATCTATATCATCATCATGATCATCATCACAGCCATTCACAAGTCCACTGCTGAACATAGGCCTCCCCCAAGTAATGCCACAAAGCACGGTCCTGAGCCACCTGCATCCATCGACTTCCTGCATATCTTACCAGGTCGTCACTCCATCTAGTGGGGGGGTCGCCCTACACTACGCATACCGGTACGAGGCTGCCACTCGAGAACCTTTCTTCCCCATCGGTTATCGGTTCTTCGAGCTATATGGCCGGCCCATTGCCACTTCAGCTTACTAATCCGTTGGGCTATGTCGGTCACTCTGGTTTTACTGCGGATATCCTCATTTCTGAGTCTATCACGCAGTGAAACTACGAGCATAGCCCTATCCATAGCTCGCTGAGCGACCTTGAGCGTCCTCATACGGTCAGAGGTGAAGGACCACGTCTCAGATCCGTAAGTCATCACTGGCAACACGCACTGGTTGTACACTTTAGTTTTCAGAGATTGAGGTATACCTGACGAGAAGATGTGTCGTAATTTCCCGAACGCTGCCCAGCCGAGTTGAATCCGTCGATTGACCTCTCGGTCGAAGTTGGACTTACCTAGTCGGACTATTTGTCCCAGGTAAACGTACTCGTCAACAACTTCGAGCATAGTGCTCCCAACAACTACCGGCATAGGTGTGACATGGACATTAAACATGATCTTTGTTTTGTCCATGTTCATCTTAAGACCTGTCCGTTGGGAGGCACTATTGAGGTCATTGAGCATAGTGCTTAAGTCCTCCAGCGATTATGCCATAAGGACTATATCGTCGGCAAATCGAAGGTGAGTGATGTACTCGCCATTGATGTTAATACCGTATCCTTTCCAGTACAGTAGCTTGAAAACGTCTTCCAAAGCAGCGGTGAAGAGTTTCGGGGATATAACGTCACCCTGTCTTACACCTCTCTGCAGTTGGATAGGTTTCGAGCTCTGTTTCTGTACTCGGATAGCCATCGTAGCCCTACTGTACAAACACTTCAGCACTTCGATATACCGACAGTCAACTTGGCACCGCTGAAGGGACTGCAGCACCGCCCAAATTTCGACGGAATCAAAGGCTTTCTCATAGTCCACATACGCCAGGCAAAGTAGCAAATTGTACTCTTCAGTCTTCTGTACAATCTGCCGCAGGGTATGTATGTAGTCTATGGTACTGAAGCCTTTTCGGAAACCGGCTTGTTCGGGAGGCTGGAAGTCGTCGAGTCTGCGTGCGAGACGATTCGTAATGACTCTCGAAAACAGCACGTAGACGCGGCTCAGAAGGGAAATCGGTCTGTAGTTCTTCAAGAGAGCGTTGTCGCCTTTCTTAGAGAACAAGATCACCGCACTTCTGCTCCACGCCTCTGGAGTAGTGCCACCATGGAGGACGGAATTGAAGAGCTTCTGAAGGACTTCAAGTACCGGTGTTCCACCCGCCTTCAGAAGCTCCGCTGTAATTCCACCCTCGCCTGTGGCCCTGCCGTTTTTAAGGTGCTGGAGAGCCATTCTAATCTCGCTTAGACTGACGTCCGGGATATCATCGGAATAGTGTCGGATAAGACTTGCTCTTGGATCGTTACTCACACTAGCGTGTGGCTCCAACGATGATGTGTACAGCTGCCCATAGAACCTCTCAATCTCACTCAAAATCTCAGGTGTCCCGGAAACGATGCTGCCACACTCAGTCTTCAGCCTTGACAGTTGGCTCTTACGGGCAGACAGATCTCTGGCAAAGACTTTGGAGCCCTGGTTCCGCTCGATCGCTTCTTTAATACGAGCAGTATTAAAGTTGCGTAAGTCTTGCCGCATGCATTTGGAGATCTGTCTGTTCAGTTGCCTGTATGCTGTCAAATCTGTTGACGATTGTAGCTTCATCTCCCGTTTAACAGCCATGAGATTAAGAGTGTGATCGGAGAGTTTTTGTGTTCTTCTGCGGCGGGTCTTGCAGAACTTAGCTCCGACCGCATGGACAGTTTCCACGAGCTTGTCATTCATATCGTCCACTGCATTGCAATCTTGTAGGCACTGAAAGCGGTTGTGTAACTCGAGCTGAAAGTTTTCGGGATTCTGGATTAGAGCACGAGGGGGACGGAGCGTTGACTTCATTAGACGAGACCTCTCCAACTTAACGTTTAGGTTCAGTGTGCCTCTAACCATTCGGTGATCGCTGCCAGTTTTCACCCTTGCGATCACTGAGACATCACTTAACAGTTGGCGTCTGGTCGTCATAATGAAGTCAATCTCATTTTTTGTCGAACCGTCGGGGCTCGACCAGGTCCACTTCCTGTGGGGCCGCTTCTGGAAGAAAGAGTTCATCATAAAGAGTCCCTCTTTCTCCATAAATTAGACCAGCTGCTGGCCCTTTCGGTTCCGTTGCCCTACTCCAAATTTCCCTAACTTCAGTTCACCGTTTTCTCTTGTGCCTAGTTTTGCGTTGAAGTCTCCCATCAACACCATGTAGTGGGTTTTGGAGGAATGCATGGCTTTGGAAATATCCTCATACATTTCCTCCACTTCCTCATCGGAATGTGCCGAGGTTGCTGCGTAAACCTGTATGACTTTCAGCGAATACCGTTTGGTGATTCTGAGTATCAGGTACGCGACCCTCGTTGACACACTCCCAATATTTACAACGTTGTTGACGAGAGACTTGTGGACGATAAATCCGACACCTCCTGGGGACAGATGGTCGCCCTCCCGGTGATAGAACAAATTGCCGGATTCGAGAATCACCGTGTCCTCTTCCTCTCTTCGGACCTCGGATAATCCTATAATACTCCAGCGCAACTTATCTATCTCTTCTTCCAGCTCCAGGATCTTCTCGTCAGTCCTCAGTGTGCGTGCGTTAAATGTTGCCAGGTCGAGTCGTCGTAGGTGGCAACCGAACCTCCACCGGAGATTCTTAGCACCCCCTGCCCCGCTGTTACCATGGTCGCCACCGTAGCCAGGAATAGCGGGGCCGCCGGGGACTGGGGGCCGTCTATTTGTGTAATTGTTCATGGGGGGTATATTGCCATAGTTGCCACGCTTGGCGAGCGGGTTGGCAACCGCAGTTTTTTTTTATCGTACAGTTACTGTTATCAGGAAGATGCTGCTGCCCATCTCCTGTCTGTCTCCCTCTGTCGCCTTTTACGACACCCACGGGAAGATATGGGGTAGTGGATATTCTTAACCGCCACTACACGGCATCTACATCTATATATATATATATATATATATATATATATATATATATATATATATATACATACAATATCTATATATACATCTATAAAATTAAATTAAATTGAAGTGTCGGTTTGTAATGATAAAATAATAGCTTTTTATTAAATAAATATGAACGTATACGGTACTTATAACAAAAACAAAAAAATAAGTTTTTAAACTTTTGTCTCTGTCTGTGTGTTTCGACAAATCTCTAACTTTCACTGGCGGATAGCTAATGTTATAGGGAGTAATTTAGGCTACTTTTATTTAAGAAAATTAATTAGGGTTCCGCGCAAAAAAATTGAAGCTCATGAGATCCAATCGTTATAAATTCCACACGGATGAAGATAAAGAGACAAGAATAATACGATCATTATTTATGTCTTACGTTCTTTTGTTACGTTTTTTTAACTATATATTTCAATTCATAATTTGTAACACCATTAGGTTTTATATTATTCCTTAATTACGAATTTTGAAATTTATTATCACCAGCAGTAGTGTTGACATGACTAAGGAACCTTGTGAATAACTAATGATCTTTTTGGTCCCATTCCCTACCTTACTTCCCCCATAAAAGACCAGCAACGCACCTGTTGCCTTGAGTACGCTGTCAAATAACCATCTGTTGAGCCTTGCTCATTTCCTAAATAAATATTAAAATATTTATTTCAGTATGGACATATACCTCATATATCTACAAAAAGTTTTGTGTATTTTTTATGAAATCGAGATAGAACAGCTGTGGTAATAAATATGAGAAGTGTACAAGAAATCGAACCTTGGCGGGATATGACGTCATAGTTAAACAGTTAGTGAATAAAATAACTAATTTAAAATTTACATTAGAAAAATAATATCAAAAATTATTCGTCTATTAAAACGATCAGCATGGTATGGTGTTCCTAATTTAACACAAAACAGATTTTAAGCTGACTTTTTACTACTTACTTCTGTATGTTTGTTGTTTAAATTTTCTCTGGTAGCCTCACATCTCTTAGATCAGCCAATAGTTTGGAAACTTCTGCATCTAAGCTCCTGTTAAGAATGTTCACGAAGTTGCCGGCTTTCTTTAGGTTCTGAAGGTTTATATTGTTGATGTACCGAACGAAAGCTAGACAATGATTTTTGTGTTCTTAACGTTAGGAATTCCGTTGATAACTTCACGTTCAGTTACTGAAAGGATTAAACAATATCGGATAATTAAACGTCGTCGCTGGGGTGTAAGAGAAACTACTAATAACTACGTGGTAGAGCTACACTGCAGCTATTATGGTTGTAGCATGAATGGGTCGGCTCGACCGGGGAAGTACCACACTCAGACAGAATTCCAGCGTAAAATAGCAGCTTAATGGAGCTGTGTTTCGTATGCATGCATCTTAGTCCTCAATGGTGACAACGCATCCGCATTTTGATCCTTAATCGAGGTTAAAATGTCTATGGGTCACAGCATCCATTTACCATCAGGTGGACTGTGTGCTCGTTTGTCACCCTTATCCTATAAAAAAACAACTAATATGTCGTCCAATGAATAACGAAATAAAGTGAAACGAAACATGAGTTGAGCAGCAGTACTTTATTAATATGAACTAAAAAATAACAAACACTACAGTTGATCGTAATTAGCAGTAGCTTTTAATAATAAAAAAAAACTGCTGTTGCCAATCAGCCCGTCAACTTAAATTATCTCTATATAACCTTCTGAACATAATACAAAAGTACAAGCACTGCTATTTCGCACATAGATTTATTTATCTCGCCAAATAGAAGAGCTTTCACTGCAGCGTTACGCTTGAAAGAGTTAAGTAAGCCAGTATAATAACAAGGTGTGCGACGTTCTATCGTAGTCCTCAATGGTGGCTTCGTATTTCTCGTGTCCATGGGCTGCAGTAGCCACTCGCCATCAGGTGGAACGCAAGTTCGTTTGTCACCTCAGTTTTAGTACAAGGTAGGGAGGGAGGTTCGGGGAATAAATAACATGTCTTGTGATCTTGACCGTAGATTTCATACCGACTCAATTGATCTATTGTACATTCACATAAGCATACATTACACGCTCCTCGAAAAAGAAAGAAAAAGAAATATTTGATTGTGAAAAAAAAAAACTAGAACTACAACTACAATAAAAAAATTAATGCTGCCAATCACTTGTTTGTAAAGTTTAGAGTTTACCGTTTTCGGTTGAATTCGAAAATTTTAAATTATCAGTTAGTTTCTGGGCTTCCGTAAATCAGCAGGGTGCACATACTGAAGTACAGCTGACATTCGCCGAAAAAGTTGCTATTATAATTTCTTGTTAACATACCAAGTCATTACATGAAATATTAGTGACCTGTAAATGGTATTACAACCATTACTAAACAATTTGGTCCTTCGAGCCTGATATGGTACATCAAACTATGGAGCTTACTATTTAATAAATAATATTATGTTATAATTAATAATATTACCCGACATAAAATAGTTGTGCATGGTATCCTTATTAATTTTGCCAGTATTGTATAACTGCTGTGAAGCTTTGCGGAATAGTTTTTGCATATTGTATTGTACCGTAGTGTTGTTTATTTGTTGTGTGAATTCTTATTAATTTATTTAAGACTACATACTTAAACAATATAGTAGATGGGTCATCCTATTAAGCTTAAAAGAAAACCTGTGTCAGAAGTCCCCACTCGGCCTTATCTACAACTTCTCTCATCTTATTTAGGAAAGTATTTAATTACAATATTGTTAGAAATTAAACAATTTACATTGTGCGTGCGTGTGTGTGTGTGCGTGTGTGTGTGTGTGTGTGTGTGTGTGTGTGTGTGTGTGTGTGTGTGTGTGTGTGTGTGTGTGTGTGAGTGTGTGTGTGTGTGTGTGTGTGTGTGTGTTTGTGTGTTTGTGTGTGTGTGTGTGTGTGTGTGTGTGTGTGTGTGTGTGCGTGCGTGCGTGCGTGCATGCGTGTGTGCGTGCGTGCGTGCGTGCGTGCGTACGTGCGTGCGTGCGTCCGTGATGGCGTGCGTGAGTGCGTGCGTGCGTGCGTGCGTGCGTGCGTGCGTGCGTGCGTGCGTGCGTGCGTGCGTGAGTGCGTGCGTGCGTGCGTGAGTGCGTGCGTGCGTGCGTGCGAGCGTGCGTGCGTGCGCGCGCGCGTGTGTGTGTGTGTATTTATTATGTTCAACGTCATTAGTTCCCGTTAGCCAAATTACATGGAGGCTTTTTGTCAACACATTATCTTCACATGAGTGAGATTTATTAAACTCTCTAATGCAGGCTAGCAAGCTATTAGAGAAGCGCCAATAAATAAATGATCATTGGGTTATTTAAAATAGAAGCGAAAGATAAATAGTCAGACATTTTATAGTTATTTTTCTGATTAAATAGCATTCATAAATAATAATGTATACTGCAGAAAGAGCACTAATGTAAACAGTATATTTTGTTGAACATGTCTGTTATCTGTACAAATAAATGAAATTGAAGTGTCTGTTTGTAATGTCAAAATAATAGCTTTCTACTGAATGCATATGAAAGATTATGCGGTACGTATAAGAATAACAAGTTTCGTCTGTCTGTCGACTTGTTCCGGCTGATCTCCGATATGACTGCACCGATTTTGTTAGGATTTTCGCTGGCAGATCACTGGCTACTTTTATTTTAGAAAAAGAAAAAAGAGTTCCGAAAATTAGGTAAATAATTAATAAAAACTGACACTCATGAAATCCAATTGTAATAAATACATAGGGGCGAATTCGCAGCGAACAGCTAGTGATTAATAAAAAGTTGAAAACTAATTTCTTCGTTCAAGCATACAGATTTATAATAATAATGTAAATATAAAAAATATACAAATATAAATATAATGCCACAATTAAAGGGTATTATGGTGATGGAGCTAAGGGAGTTCTTTACGCTGCTTTAGTTTGGATTCAGTTTGACATCATGTCTTATTATTTTGTTTCTGGGACCTGCCAGTAGTTGTAATCGAATTCAAGCTACCAAAGTGTAATTAAATTCGAATTGAGCACAACGACCTTGATTTATAGCCAGTACTCTTTAATTTTCGTTAAATTATTGCACAATTGTGACTAATTCTGAAGCACACTAATATTAAATTACATTGCTTGGATTATTTAAAACGTACTACATTAGGAAATAAAGTTTCTCCTGAACATATGAACGAAATCTTGTTAATATCCCTTTGTGCTAACTTATCTTTCAACTTACCCTTTTAATTCGATTTCAATATCGTCATTAATTTTGAAATACTTAAGCCAATTTAATGTGTTTGAAGTGTTGTTGAATGTTTTTAATTCCACGTAGTGTAAGTTATAGACATAAGCATATATTGTTTTATCCCAAAACTAGATGAAATTACACAAGAGTTATTGGAGATAACAGCTTATTACATTTTAGTAAGTAAATAAGAGGAAAGCTTAAATTTTGCCGAATTAAAACCTTGGCGCATCTATATTTTCATAATCATTACCTATTTAAAGTCCACTTCTGTACAGGGGGCCCTTCTACTGCAGGGTGAATATAAAGTCACGCTTGGCAGGTGGGTTGACGACCGCAATACCACACGTAAGCACCTTTGATACTGCTGGACAGCGCCGTTCTGCATATAATATACACCTGGTGAAGACTAGGAAACAACAAATAACGCCATCTGTCGGAAGCTATGCGATACTTGTGGTATTAATAATGGTCGCTTCTTACGACTCCCTCGGGACGAAATGGGCTGATGGATTATTATTTTACGCTGACCCACGGCTCCACATTCTCTCCATTTGTAATTTTAAATGTACCTCTCTATGTTCAACACAAATCAACACGCATGTTTAAGGTAAGAAGAGTAAGAAATTGATTGAAGATGAGAAAGATCTCTCTACTTTCTGTTCCTCTAAGAATATAATAGGCTTACCTTGGTAACGAAGGTTGGCGATCAGTGAGCACACCAAATTAATTAAGATCTCGTTCTTCAATTTAAAGTACGGGTTAGCGGACTTCGTATGCTCTCGAAATATTTTTATTCCTCAGACATGCAGGTTTTCTCATAATCTTATAATTTACCCACGAGCACCTGGTGAATCATAAGAACTCCATAATAATGCATTACCAGTTTTTTACTCGGGGGCGTCTATATGTATTACATATATGTATTGTATTATATTAAAGTTCATCAAAAGTCCACAGTTGAACACAAGCTTTCTAAATAGAGAGACATATATACCATAGCGGCCATTTTGGAAAGTGGATCGATTGCATTTTTTTAAAATAATATTTGAGTTGTTTCAATTTCCGTTTCTTGCCTGTCACATGGCGGCACTGAAAATTTCGGGAATCAAGGAAGTGACACAACATTACTGTTTAAAAATGTATTTATTGCTTTTCGAAGTATTCTCCGCGAAATTTGACACATTTTTCCATACGATGGAACCAATCATTGAAGCAACCATTCCATTCGGAAGTTGGGCTCTCCAAAATGGCCGTTTTGTAGGCGTCCACAGCTTCTTCAGGTGATGAAAATCTCTGTCCACGCAATTTATTCTTTATATTAGGGAAAGTATAGAGATCATTAGGGCTTAGGTCGAGGCTGTACGGCGGATGGTCTAATAATTCTATGTTTTCTTGCTCTAAAAACTTTTTTGTTCTGTGTGCGGTGTGAGAACTCGCATTGTCGTGATGGAGGATGATGCGGCGGTTGCAGTTCTCTTTACGGAGTTCAGAAACGACCTGTGGCAAACAAATGCTAGCATACCATTTTGCATTAACCTTTCTTTGTCCCTCAAGAGGAATAGTCGTAATATGGCCGGTTTTGGAGACAAACGTGGCCACCATTTTTTTTCAACACTCCGTGAATGAACAATTTTTGTTGGTTTTAACTCATTTTCGAACACCCAAACTCGTGACTGGTTTTTTGTTTCGGGTTCGTACGTGTATATCCAGGATTCGTCACCTGATACGAAGTTGTATACAGCATTTGAGGATCCTGCGTGGAATTTTTCGAGAGTTCTGACGCACTAAGTAACGCGAGTCGCTTTTTGCTCTTCACAGAGCAAATGCGGTATCATCGGGAAAACAACTTTTTTACACCTAATTGTTCATGCAAGATTATTTGTATTTGACTCATGCCAATGTCTAAAGTTGCCTGAATTTCGCGGTATGTCACATATTGATCTTCCTCAATCAGCTTACGCACAGCATCAACGTTTTCTTGGATGACTGCAGTTTTTGGACGACCTTGACGGGGATCATCACTGAGCTTGACACGTCCACGTTGAAATTCAGCAAGACAGCGATAAATTGTGGATTTGGATGGGACTTCATCACCAAATGCAGAAATCATCCGTTCAACACACTGTTTTTGTGTTAAACCACTTTGAAATTCATAATAAATCATCGCTCTTGAATTTTCTCGAGTCAATTCCATTTTCTCAACGACTAAACAGGTTTGAAAAAACCTTGTGGCAAGACCGAGAATCTTTTTTTTTAAATAAATAAATGGTATTCGATTTTTAAAACCAAGGAGTTTTCAATTCAAAAGATTTTAATATGACAAGAATAGTGGAAATATTCCATTCCCGACACTTTTAGTGCAGCCTAGGTAATATTACAGGGTAGTGGATTCCCTTACGCCGACACTACACAGCTTATTGAAATAGGATACAAAGATAGACGCGGGTAAATTATTCCATTCCTCACGACCAGAGAGCATATAAAGAACTTCATTTACGCATGAATAACTACAAAGCAAACACTTTTTATTATATATTTATCCCCTTTGTCTTAACTGGCTAAAATATGTAATAAATAATATGTAAAATACGTAAAACAGAAAATCTTTTGATGAGTAACTTACGTTAACTTCAATAGCCTAAGTATTTAGAATGTGGAAAATATAACTCCAATCAAAATCTATCAAATGGAATATGTTACCGCAGACAAACATTTTACGACACAGCAGTCAGTTAGTAATGGAACAGATTGCATGGAGCTGGTTGTTGTTTTAGGATTTACATACGTGGATAGTGTCAGAAATGGAAATGTGAACCGAATGCAAAGCTTTCGTATCGCAAACATTTGTCTTTATTAAAATGTTATAAAATGAACTGAAGACGAACTAAGATGATCGCGTAGTCTAGTGTTGATAGCACCCGGCTGCCTCTATAGCGTGGCAAGTCCAACCATCAAATTTTTGATATAACTTTAACTTACCTACTATTTTATTAGGTCTTATTGCATTAGAGGCTTTTTTACGTGGTAGATCCATATTGTGGTTGCTGCACGAATGGTTTGGCTCGACCGGGATAGGACCACGCTCTCACAATACCACAATACTTAGAATACAAGCGTAAAATAGCATCTTAATGGTGCTGTGTTTTGTATGGTGAGTATAGAGAATCGGAGACCCTTTTTAATGGAAATAAGGCATTCTACCTAGATCCTCAGGGCTGGATACGCATCCGCATTTTAAATTTAATTGAAGATAATTTTAGATGTCTATGAGTTACGGCATCCACTTAACATCAGGTGGACTGCCTGCTCGTTTGTCACCCTTATACTATAAAAAAGGCATGTAATTGTGGCATCAGCATGTTAGAACACGCCCATCAAATAGTTCTTTAATGATACTGTGTATCGTATGGTAAGTGTCGTGTACCGGAGACCGGACTGGGAGCTCATTAGTCACTCTTATTCTACCTATATATTATATTTAAAAAAAAGTTGTTCCATCCGGATTTGAACCCGCAGTTCGGCGCAGCAAAGCGGCCGAGTGCTTTGCTAATACAATAGCGAACTGTCAGGCGGCACTGCACGCACAGTTAAGAAGAGCTTGCATAATTACAAGTTGTGAGGAACTCCAAGCATTTTATTACAAATTAGCTACTTTAAATATAGTTTGCCTTCCTGTACGTTGAATAAATAGCTGACCGTGGCAAAGTTAAAGTTTGCTTAAGCCAAAACTAACGTACATCTAAAGACTTTGTTATTGAATTGGCGAATGATAACACAACTAACTTGAGAGCACGACAACTGTTGGTTTGTATGTAGGAGAAGAGAAGTCAAGAAATCTTTACTTTGTGCGCATGTGTTTACGTATACATTGATTAACGATCTTATTTATAAATGTAGCCTAGCTGTGCGTGCGCTTTTGTTCACGTTGAATCTTTATTTTTCTATTGTTTTTAACCCAAGTAAGGTTGAGAATTTCTCTCGAAGACCACTGCCGATGATAGTCTCTACCTACAGATTGCAAAATACTTATATAGTTGCCTTGCTTGTCGTTTTTCATTCTCTATTTTTTTATTAGGAAAATGCGCCCGCCCATCTAACATTTTAGTTTCCCACTTTGAATCCACGCAGTGAAGGTGATGTAGCTACCACGAGTGCTGTAATTTCATTCCCAAATGTAAGATTGTCCAGCGTTTTATTCACGTCAGCCATCATGTTGTGAACCCGATTGTTCACTTGGTCAACTCGGGTTTCAGTCTCCGACAGGGGTTTGTTATGTTGAGCAACCCTATCCTTCACCTTCCTTATCTCTTTCCCAAAACTAGCGTGAAGGTCTTTCATAAGGAGCATGTGCTCTTCTTTACCGCGCTGCGGCTGCTTTTTCCAGCCGACGGACCAGTTCCTCCTGTCGGCGGGCCTGTTCCTCTTTGTTGGCAGGCCTGTTCCTGCAGCATCATCATCGTAGCGCCTCAGCTGCCTCGCCTCAGAGTGAAGTCATGTGCAGCAGATGCAAGAGCTGCTGACGGGTAGGCCTCCGTAGTCGGCAGCTGGCCCTCCGCCGTCGTCGGCGTTGCATCAGCAAATCATCTCTGATCCGTCTCCTGCTGCTGCGTTTACTTTGGGTACGGAACTCTCCGTGTCACTTCTGCATTAATTCTGGCGCAAAACAATGTAAATAATATTTACTCATAATGTTAAAGTGTATTGAAGGAATAAAGATGCTATTTTAAGCTACTCTAGTACAAGTACTTTTATAAACTACAGTTCACAGATAGTGGAGCTCTTTGTAACTTGATTGAAATTTAACTGTTTTCTATTTTTTATTTTCTTGAATTTGATATAAGCAATTTGTTTTTACACAACTGACAGTGACAATATAAACTATATTTCAGGACTGATGATACTCTGTTTTTAATTGCAATTGAGTTATGTACCAAAATTACCCCGCCTCATATTAACCACCATTGACATATATATTTAATAAAGACGGATGGTACAATAGTTATTCGTACCAAACATTTAGAATACCAAGAAACAATAACTTTCACGATGAAGCCCTGCAACAGTTAGATATCAACTTTACATTTGAAATTTATGCGCATCGATTGACATAATATTTGCATTCAATCCAAACTTGCTTTTGTACTGAAAGCGATTCTGTAAAATTAAGTTAAAGTAAACTCTAATTTTTGAGTTTTTATAGCATAAGAATACCCTTAACCGACGGGCATGTATTCGTAGATATATAGGTGGGAATATAGTGAGGGAGGTGTATCAAGATCGTGTCAAATGGAAGTATGTCGTGATATCTGCTGGGTAAGATGCGTGAGAGTTTATGTACGTATCATCATCACCATCATCATTACAGCCTTTCACAATTCTACTGCTGAACATAGCAGTGGAATTGTTAAGGGCTGTAATGACATACATAGTAATGACATACATAGATAACATACAAGGAATACAACAAAGCACAATCCTGAAACACCTCCTTATCCTCCCAAGCGACTTCTTCCATATCCTAGGATATCATTACTCCATTTAGTAGAGGTTTACTCTACATTTCTGTTACTGGTAGGAGATTTCCATTCGAGAACCTTTCTTTTTAAACCTTTTATGTATTTATGTTGTAGAGTAAACACAATATAATTGAAAAGTTAAAAGGAAGGAAGGAAGGAAAGGTGAAAAATTTGTAGAACCTCCCGTGAAAGTCTTTCTCCTTCCATACGATCTCCTGGTCGGAAATGCACTGTACTGCTGGGTCTTGGCATTGCTCGTTGGCTAACTGTACAGGAGTTAGCCCTTTATCACACGAAATGACGCACCTGTAATATGTATGATCCGATTTCGACAGGAAATGTTTACGGAGGCTGCACACTTCGCGATTATTCATGGTGAAAGCACTTAAATAGCCACGCCTACCATGTTTTCGCGGCAAGTACAGCCTTATATTATTAACGAAGTAATTCCTGCCTGCAACAATTCTCAATAGAGTTACACAGTCACACTACAGATCAGTCGTATGTAGAACTGATAAAAAACGATCTTACGAAAGACAATAAATTGACTGAGTTTAGGATGCACATTGAAAAGCTACACTGCAGTGCAATGTGGCTGCAGCACAATTTAGTCGCCCGGGAAGGGATCAAGATTGCAACAATACCAGCGTGAAATAGCAATACTATAGTGCTGTGTTTCAAAGATAGATATAGGTGTATGGACCAAGGCATCTACTTACCATGCAGACTGTGTGCTTCTAATTTCGTGATTTTTAAACTAACGGGAAAATTGAATTTACAATCGCCTGCTTGTTATTATTTACTGGACATGGGCTGTTGACTCGTTTTAAATTATTAAGTTTCTAACATTTACACGAGCTTCCGAATTTTTTATCTGTTTGTATGACATTTTAAGTTAGCTAACGATATAGGCAGTAAACGTTGCTTGTAATTAATTTTACATGCATATGTTAACGTTAAGTACGTAAATGGGTGTTCTCACGATAAGTTAATCATGGCCTTGGCTTAATTTTGCGTCTTCTTGTCGCATTTTCTTCATTTAAGTATAGAAATTCTCTTTGATCCAATTAAAAAATCTTTCTGGTTTATTACTATTGCAGCTTGTTTTTTTTTAAATATCTCTTACAAAATGAGTTAAGTAAACTAAGCAAACAAAACATTGCAATCAAGTTACAAATGCGGATTAAGTCAGGCTAAAGTCAGTTCTATTACCTACGGCTCGGTGGCGCAGTGTAAAGAAATTTTATAAAAAAAACAATTAGGTATTTTTGATGTGGACGACTGTTCATACAACTTACGTATACAAAGCGCCACCACCTCCTCGCGCCTCAGACCAAAAAACACCTGTGAGCACCTGTATCACAAATAAGTCCCTACTTATATCATCAGATCATCACTCCATATCGTAGAGGGTCGTCAACATTGCCACTTAAAATTTTTTTCTTCTCCACCAACTTTAAGCTACACGGCCGGCTCATTGTCACTCCAGCATACAGATTTGCTGGGCTTTGGCAATTGCCCTTGCCCTTCTGTCAATATATCGTTTCAGATACTATCACACAGGCAAACTCCGAGCACAGATCTCTCCATAACTCACTAAGTTACTAATAGGAGCGATATCCTAGTGGTAGAACTTATCAATAAAAGAAATAACTCCTCTTTATTGCGTAGTTCGTTCAAACCATAGAGTTAGTATATAATTAAGTTAGATTGGCAATGTAAAAGAGAAAGAGCATAGCATAACTTACGTTAGAACGAGATAAAATGGCTAAATCATACACATACACGATATAGACCTATATCGGGCTGACGTCATTCAAGATATTAAAAAAATTTAAAGGTTGAGATTAAATATGGTGACATGTGCAGTACCTTAATGCAGTTCATCGAGAAAAGAAAGTCCACAAAATTATACATTTCACACGTAAGTACAATTAAAATGTTTGGCACTCTATCTTATCGATAATATGTTTATAACAAGCAAAGGCATATCTTTGGATGCAGCCTCTTTTAACTTAGTTTTTTTTAAATTTTCAATATTTTATTTTTGGCATTATAGTAAACACTTTAGTGAGATAAATTAAACTTTATTAATATTTCAGATTTCTGATGATAAATAGAGAAGACTGGGTTTCCAAAAAATATACAACTATATGTAGCAAGCACTCTGAACAACTGTTTTTCTCATAGAAGTACACAAAGCGTAAAGCTGCGTTCTGGTACAAGACACACATTATTTATGCCGGTGCTTAGCTTCTTAATTAAATATGATTGTAGATATGTTATTTCCGTTTGCGCGTGTTCAAATGTGTATAATTTGTTGTCGTAATCTTTGTAATCTATATTTTTTTAAACGAAAGTACCAAAGGAACTTAGAGGATCACTAGATGGAAACGGCTACTGCAGTACATGGTCACCTACAGTCAGCTTCGAAGAAAGAAAGCTACAAAGGTGTTTTGACCCCTGAAGACTAAGATAAAATGCCTTACAGCTTATAATTATACAGCCTCTCTACACTCAACAGGCCGGTATGCGCTGATGAAAGCACTGCTGCTTAGTGGCAGAAATAGATAAAAGGGTGATTATAACCTCAATTTATTTATTTTTGTCACAGATAAGTACATAATATATACATGAAATACATTTTTTTATAGGTTGTATTGAAGCCGAAACGCAAAGCATCTAGCAGTAGCTCTACTGTGAACGTTTCTGATATAGACAATTCCCTGAGAAAGAAAAAAATGAAGAAAACTATTGATATCCTTCGGAGACGCCTAGCTATGAAACAAATAAACTGAAAAATATAAGAGTACAAAAAACGGGCTAATGAAAAATTGGAAAAGTTGTCGCAAGTGATAAAAAATATAGAATGGCTTCCCTCACTTCAAAATAACATTAGTGCTGTAATGGTGTCTAGTTCAGACGATTTGTTGCAGCACCTCATCGAAAGAGTGATTAAAAAAAAAACCAAAATAAAAAACTAAACACGAGTATGATACGCAACTAAAGAAATTTGCCGTTACTCTACACTTTTATAGCCCTAGAGCCTACAATTACATGAAAACAAAATTTGACCTGTCCTCACATACTCGAACACTACGAGTCTGGTACGAAAATGTAGGCTGTAAACTCGGCATCACTAAGGTAGTCGTAGAAACCATAAAGACTGTAAGCAAAGAAAAAAGATTCGGTCATCGCCCTTACGTTCGACGAAATTTCTATCCGCGAGCACATAGAGTTTGATGATCATAATCATCATGGCTATGTTGATGTGGGTAATATTTATGGAGATCAAGTAGATGAGGCTAAAGAGGTATTAGTAATCATGACAGTGGCAATTAATTCTTTTTGGAAAATCCCAATCGTTTAATTTTTCGGAGAAGATTTACTGCTTTACAGAAAGCAACACTTCTAAAACAGTGTATTGCTTCATTATCAGATTTTGTAAAAGTTGCTTTTGTCATTTTTGTGGCATAACATCTAATATAAATAATGCACAAATACTAAGAGCTAATTTAAGCACCTCTCCATTTGGACCGTACTTTTAATATAGAGGACAAAAATATTATCTTATATTAGATGCGTGTCATTTACTTAAGTTGGTTAGAAATACTTTTGTATTTGAATGCAAATTTTTTTATCATCACAATGATATTATTAAATACGAATTTCTGGAAAATTTCTGCCAACTTCAACATGATGTCGGTTTGCATTTGGCAAAAAAGCTAACTAAAAACATGTAAATTTTGTAAATCACAATATGAATGTACGGTTAGCAGCGCAACTGTTATGTAGTTCTGTTGCAACCAGCGTAGTTCTGCAAAGACGTATAAAAATGAGCTATGTTTGTAAATTGCCAAGCGACAGCAGGTTTCATAAAGTATATAAACAGCATATTTGACATTTTCAACTCCAGAAATTTACTCAGCTACGGATTTAAGAAGGCCTTAAATGCAAATAATGTTGAAAATGTATCTGAATGTGACGAAGTCTGTGAGTATATTAAAAAATATAAAATAAAACACCAAAGCCTTAATAGAATGTCTAAGAAAACTTGGTTTCATTGGTTTTTTGGCGAATAAAATAGCTTTAAAATTGCTTTATGTCGATTTGATAGAGTCAGGAAAGTTAAAGTTTCTTCCGACCTAGAAACTCTCTTAAGATCATGTAAAAACTTTTTTTAGTGCAGTACGTTCTACAGGAGAATTTAATAACAATCGTACAGTCAGACAATTCACAGCAGCATACAAACGATTAATCTGCCACGTGGAAGTGGAAATCAGCGATAAAGCTAATTGTTTGCCTTTGGAGACTATTAGTATGCTCAATCTACAAAGATCGTGTACTATAGATACATTAAATAAGGCTAAGTTTGTGTTAGCTGTGTGAACAGCTCATTTTAAACTTAGCATAATAAAATATCTAAAGCCGACGCTGGTTTTTGAATAGCTTTTTTTATGATTTTACTTAGTATTAACTTCATATCGCAGTAACTTACTTATCAGTAAACAGTGTGAGGTTGGCGAAAGAGATTCAAACGCTTACATTTCGCCTTTGTTGTAGCAGTGGCTACACGAGTCTACATAGTATGTTTCATTGTGGGACATAGGCCTCCTATTATTTTTGTGCGGGTTTTTAGAGCAAGAAAAGTTCACCGCGCAATCGCAATGCGTGTTGACAGACGTCCACATGACCGGGAAATAATAAACATAGGAGTTATTTGTGGCAAGTTCTTTGAAGATTAAGCAGTCGTTAATCGGAGTTCTTTGTTCCTCACACACATTTAAAGATGTGCAAGTTAACTGACTTTTTATTTCTCTGATTTCATTAAGAATAAAAAACATTTTAGTACCTGGTATGACATGATGAAAAAATTATATCCCTATATCACGCCCGCACGTCACGCACGCACGCAGCAGATGCATGAGCTGCTGATTGTCCGGCCTCCGTGGTCGGCAGCTGGTACTTCGACGTCTGCAGCGTTGCATCACCAAATCATCTCTGATCCGTCTCCTGCTGTTCGTTGACTTCAGGTACGGAACTCTCCATGTCGTTCTTAGGTAAAATTAACATGATTTGCTTTAGTTCTGGCGCACAACAATATAAATAATATTTACTCATATATTAAAGTGTATTGAAGGAATAAAGATGCTATTGTGGCGGCGATGTCGTCGCGCCACAAGCGAAACACACCGAAGCATAAATCGTGCTATCAAAATTCCGAATCATAAACAGTATATATAGGACATCTCCGAACTATCACATGGAGTGTTGGCCGCTCCCCGGGCAGATCACCTTGCCCGGCGGGAGATCTCCCCTTTTCCTTTCACGGCCACACTATTTTAAGTAACTTTAGTACAAGTAATTTTATAAACTACAATTATTGGAGCTCCCTGTAACTTATTTGTTGTTAATTTAGCTGTTTTATATTTTTTATTTTCTTGAATTAGATATAAGCAATTTATTCTTACACAACTGAGAGTGACGATATAAACTATATTTCAGAACTGATACTCTGTTTTTGATTGCAATTGAGTTATTTACCAAAATTACTCCGCCTCATATTAGCCACCATTGCCATATATATTTAATAAATTCGTACCAAACATTTCGAATTTTAAAAAAGGAATAGCTTTCATGATGAAGCCCTGCACCAGTTAGATATCAAATTTACATTTGAAATTTATGCGCATTGATTGACACAATATTTGCATTCAATCCAAACTTGCTTTGGTACTGAAAGCGGTTCAACAAAAAGTAACTTTAAGTAAACTCTAATTTTTGAGTTTTTATAGTTTAAGAGTACCCTTAACCGATGGGCATGTATTCGTAGATATATAGGTGGAAATGTAGTGAGAGAGGTGTATCAGGATCGTGCCAAATGGAAGTCTGTCTATCTGTCTGTGCTATCTGCTTGGTAAGAGGCGTGAGAGTTTATGTACGTATCATCATCAACATTACAGCCCTTCACAAGTCCACTGCTGAACATAGGCCTCCACAAGGAATGCAATACAGTCCTAAGACACCTCCTTCTCCTCCTAAGCGACTTCTTCCATAACCTAGCAGGTCATTAGTCCATCTAGTAGAGATTTACTCTACACTTCTGTTACCGGTAGAAGACTGCCATTCGAGAACCTTTATTTTTAAACCTTTAGTGTATTTATGTTGTAGAGTAAATACAATATGATTGAAAAACCATATTTTTTGTCTGTATTTTGAATGCTACAAAAACGTTTCATAACTGCTTGGTTAAGTTCAGAATATTTTCGAGGGTTTTTTCTGTGCACAGACAAAACCCTCGGTTTCGCCGAAGAGGTCACCATAGCGTAGCCAGTAGAGTGCGGCAACCATGTCTACAAAAGGCTTATGAAGAGCTTTGTAGAACCTCCCGTGAAAGTCTTTCTCCTTCCATACGATCTCCTGGTCGGAAATGCACTGTACTGCTGGGTCTTGGCATTGCTCGTTGGCTAACTGTACAGGAGTTAGCCCTTTATCACACGAAATGACGCACCTGTAATATGTATGATCCGATTTCGACAGGAAATGTTTACGGAGGCTGCACAGTTCGCGATTATGCATGGTGAAAGCACTTAAATAGCCACGCCTACCATGTTTTCGTGGCAAGGACAGCCTTATATTATTAACGAAGTAATTCCTGCCTGCAACAATTTTCAATAGAGTTACACAGTCACACTACAGATCAGTCGTATGTAGAACTGATAAAAAACGATCTTACGAAAGACAATAAATTGACTGAGTTTAGGATGCACATTGAAAAGCTACACTGCAGTGCAATGTGGCTGCAGCACAATTTAGTCGCCCGGGAAGGGATCAAGATTGCAATAATACCAGCGTGAAATAGCTATACTATAGTGCTGTGTTTCGAAGATAGATATAGGTGTATGGACCAAGGCATCTACTTACCATGCAGACTGTGTGCTTCTAATTTCGTGATTTTTAAACTAACGGGAAAATTGAATTTACAATCGCCTGCTTGTTATTATTTACTGGACATGGGCTGTTGACTCGTTTTAAATTATTAAGTTTCTAACATTTACACGAGCTTCCGAGTTTTTTTATCTGTTTGCATGACATTTTAAGTTAGCTAACGATATTGGCAGTAAACTTTAGTTGTAATTAATTTTACATGCATATGTTAACGTGAGGTACGTAAATGGGTGTTCTCACGATAAGTTAATCATGGCCTTGGCTTAATTTTGCGTCTTCTTGTCGCATTTTCTTCATTTAAGTATAGAAATTCTCTTTGATCCAATTAAAAAATCTTTCTGGTTTATTACTATTGCAGCTTGTTTTTTTTAAATATCTCTTACAAAATGAGTTAAGTAAACTAAGCAAACAAAACATTGCAATCAAGTTACAAATGCGGATTAAGTCAGGCTAAATTCAGTTCTATTACCTACGGCTCGGTGGCGCAGTGTAAAGAAATTTTATAAAAAAAACAATTAGGTATTTTTGATGTGGACGACTGTTCATACAACTTACGTATACAAAGCGCCACCACCTCCTCGCGCCTCAGACCAAAAAACACCTGTGAGCACCTGTATCACAAATAAGTCCCTACTTATATCATCAGATCATCACTCCATATCGTAGAGGGTCGTCAACATTGCCACTTAAAATTTTTTCTTCTCCACCAACTTTAAGCTACACGGCCGGCTCATTGTCACTCCAGCATACAGATTTGCTGGGCTTTGGCAATTGCCCTTGCCCTTCTGTCAATATATCGTTTCAGATACTATCACACAGGCAAACTCCGAGCACAGATCTCTCCATAACTCACTAAGTTACTAATAGGAGCGATATCCTAGTGGTAGAACTTATCAATAAAAGAAATAACTCCTCTTTATTGCGTAGTTCGTTCAAACCATAGAGTTAGTATATAATTAAGTTAGATTGGCAATGTAAAAGAGAAAGAGCATAGCATAACTTACGTTAGAACGAGATAAAATGGCTAAATCATACACATACACGATATAGACCTATATCGGGCTGACGTCATTCAAGATATTAAAAAAATTTAAAGGTTGAGATTAAATATGGTAACATGTGCAGTACCTTAATGCAGTTCATCGAGAAAAGAAAGTCCACAAAATTATACATTTCACACGTAAGTACAATTAAAATGTTTGGCACTCTATCTTATCGATAATATGTTTATAACAAGCAAAGGCATATCTTTGGATGCAGCCACTTTTAACTTAGTTTTTTTTTAAATTTTCAATATTTTATTTTTGGCATTATATTAAACACTTTAGTGAGATAAATTAAACTTTATTAATATTTCAGATTTCTGATGATAAATAGAGAAGACTGGGTTTCCAAAAAATATACAACTATATGTAGCAAGCACTCTGAACAACTGTTTTTCTCATAGAAGTACACAAAGCGTAAAGCTGCGTTCTGGTACAAGACACACATTATTTATGCCGGTGCTTAGCTTCTTAATTAAATATGATTGTAGATATGTTATTTCCGTTTGCGCGTGTTCAAATGTGTATAATTTGTTGTCGTAATCTTTGTAATCTATATTTTTTTAAACGAAAGTACCAAAGGAACTTAGAGGATCACTAGATGGAAACGGCTACTGCAGTACATGGTCACCTACAGTCAGCTTCGAAGAAAGAAAGCTACAAAGGTGTTTTGACCCCTGAAGACTAAGATAAAATGCCTTACAGCTTATAATTATACAGCCTCTCTACACTCAACAGGCCGGTATGCGCTGATGAAAGCACTGCTGCTTAGTGGCAGAAATAGATAAAAGGGTGATTATAACCTCAATTTATTTATTTTTGTCACAGATAAGTACATAATATATACATTAAATAATTTTTTTTATAGTTTGTATTGAAGCCGAAACGCAAAGCATCTAGCAGTAGCTCTACTGTGAACGTTTCTGATATAGACAATTCCCTGAGAAAGAAAAAAATGAAGAAAACTATTGATATCCTTCGGAAACGCCTAGCTATGAAACAAATAAACTGAAAAATATAAGAGTACAAAAAACGGGCTAATGAAAAATTGGAAAAGTTGTCGCAAGTGATAAAAAATATAGAATGGCTTCCCTCACTTCAAAATAACATTAGTGCTGTAATGGCGTCTAGTTCAGACGATTTGTTGCAGCACCTCATCGAAAGAGTGATTAAAAAAAACCAAAATAAAAAACTAAACACGAGTATGATACGCAACTAAAGAAATTTGCCGTTACTCTACACTTTTATAGCCCTAGAGCCTACAATTACATGAAAACAAAATTTGACCTGTCCTCACATACTCGAACACTACGAGTCTGGTACGAAAATGTAGGCTGTAAACTCGGCATCACTAAGGTAGTCGTAGAAACCATAAAGACTGTAAGCAAAGAAAAAAGATTCGGTCATCGCCCTTACGTTCGACGAAATTTCTATCCGCGAGCACATAGAGTTTGATGATCATAATCATCATGGCTATGTTGATGTGGGTAATATTTATGGAGATCAAGTAGATGAGGCTAAAGAGGTATTAGTAATCATGACAGTGGCAATTAATTCTTTTTTGGAAAATCCCAATCGTTTCATTTTTCGGAGAAGATTTACTGCTTTACAGAAAGCAACACTTCTAAAACAGTGTATTGCTTCATTATCAGATTTTGTAAAAGTTGCTTTTGTCACTTTTGTGGCATAACATCTAATATAAATATGGCACAAATACTAAGAGCTAATTTGAGCACACATTTGAAAAGTGGAAAAGTTGTTTCAAGTGATAAAAAATCTAGAAAGGCTTCCCTCACTTCAAAATAACAATAGTGCTGTAATGGTGTCTAGTTTAAACGATTTGTTGCAGCATCTCTTCAAAAGAGTGATTAAAAAAAACAAAATAAAAAATTAAACAAGAGTATGATACGCAACTAAAACATTTGCCCTTACGCCACGCACGCCACGCACGCCACGCACGCCACACACGCCACGCACGCCACGCACTCCACGCACGCTTCGCACGCCACGCACGCCACGCACCCCACGCATGCCACGCACGCCACGCACGCCTCGCACGCCACGCACGACACGCACGCCACACACGCCACGCACGACACGCACGTCACGCACGCCACGCACGTCACGCACGCTACGCACGCCACGCACGACAAGCACGCCACGCACGCAACGCACGCCACGCATGACACGCACGCCACGCACGCCACGCACGCCACGCACGCCACGGATGACACGACCGCCACGCACGACACGCACGTCACGCACGCCACGCACGCCACGCACTCCACGCACGCTTCGCACGCCACGCACGCCACGCACCCCACGCATGCCACGCACGCCACGTACGCCACGCACGCCACGCACGACACGCACGCCACACACGCCACGCACGCCACGCACACACGCACGCCACGCACGTCACGCACGCTACGCACGCTACGCACGCCACGCACGCCAAGCACGCCACGCACGCCACGCACGCCACGCATGACACGCACGCCACGCACGCCACGCACGCCACGCACGCAACGGATGACACGAACGCCACGCACGCCACGCACGCTACGCACGCCACGCACGCCACGTACGTCACGCACGCCACGCACGCCACGCACACCACGCACGCAAAGCACGCCACGCACGCCACGCAGGCCACGCACGCCACGCACGCCAAGTACGCCACGCACGCCACGCACCCCACGCATGCCACGCACGCCACGCACGCCACGCACGCCACGCACGACACGCACGCCACGCACGTCACGCACGCCACGCATGTCACGCACGCTACGCACGCCACGCAGGACAAGCACGCCACGCACGCCACGCACGCCACGCATGCCACGCACGCCACGCACGTCATGCACGCCACGCACGTCACGCACGCTAAGCACGCCACGCACGCCAAGCACGCCACGCACGCCACGCATGTCACGCACGCCACGCACGCCACGCACGCCACGCACGCCACGGATGGCACGAACGCCACGCAAGCCACGCACGCCACGCACGCCACGCACGCTACGCACGCCACACACGCCACGCACGCGACGCACGCCACGCACGCCACGCACGCCACGCACGGCACGCACGCCACGCACGCACGCACACACACACACACACACACACACACACACACACACACACACACACACACACACGTATATTTATTTTTTTGTACCATGCCTTTTTTCACCTGTCACCTCACTTGTGCTATATTGTTTTTGGTGATCATTATCAATATTCATGATGTGAATAAAAAATCAAGAGAAAGCGGTGAGCTGAAGGTAGGGAAATTTGGAGTGGGCAACGGAACCGAAGGGGCCAGCAGCTGGCCGACTTTATGGAGAAAGAGGGACTCTTTATGATGAAGTCTTTCTTCCAGAAGCGGCCCCACAGGATGTAGACCTGGTCGAGCCCCGACGGTTCGACAAAAAATGAGATTGACTTCATTATGACGACCAGACGCCAACTGTTCAGTGATGTCTCAGTGATCGCAAGGGTGAAAACTGGCAGCGATCACCGAATGGTTAGAGGCACACTGAACCTAAACGTTAAGTTGGAGAGGTTTCGTCTAATGAAGTCAACGATCCGTCCCCCTCGTGCTCTAATCCAGAATCCCTAAAACTTTCAGCTCGAGTTACGTAATAGCTTTCAGTGCCTACAAGATTGCAATGCAGTGGACGATATGAATGACAAGCTCGTGGAAACTGTCCATGCGGTCGGAGCTAAGTTCTGCAAATATGTTTCTATGAATTTATTAATATTGCTGTTGTCGGGTTTTCTATAGATGACACCCACATCCAGCGAATACTTGTCAATATGTATCCATAGATAATGATTGTTATCAAGACATCGTTCTTCTATAAGATTATGTTTCATGATATTGTGTGCGAAGATTGTTACTTCATCACCTCTGCTACTAGGTCTAAAATTATAGTAATGGGTATAACCACATATCTGAAATTGTTTAGCTTCCTCTTCACACTTTATCTAGGTTTCCGTTATCAAAATTAAGTGAATCGCAAATTTAAAACATTTTAAAATACATATTAGTTCGGCAAATTTGCCTGCTTTAACTATACTGCGTGCATTGACATACAGGCATTTTAAGAAATCTTTTGTCGTTATGATATTCTCATACTGAGAAGCTAGTTGGTAAGAAATATTTTTAGAGATTGGAATTTGATTATCAAAGAATTTTGTAGTTTTTTGGCTTAATTTTAACTATTTTAGGTATACCTTTGTTGTATTTGATAGTTAGGTTCATCTCTCCATTGTAGAAAGATTGTTGTTGAGGCGTTTGATCTGGGAAAATTTTAATGGGATTCAATTTTTCATTACTTTTAGAACGTAATACAAAAATAGCTTCTTCTGGTGTTGAGAAACATACTTTGAGTAGGCATTACTTGTCTGGCACATACTTTCCCAGGCGTGTTATACTTTTTAGTTCTGTACAATCGTTTGAGATCTTTTTTTAATAAACCAAGTATTTCTCTCTTCTCAGCCTCTTTTCTATCTTTATAGTCAGATATATTTGTTTCCATTAATCCAGTTATTATGATATTCTTGCTTCTAACCAATCGATCAGAAAGTTCTGCCATCACAGTTTCTTCTATTGTGCTACTAACGGTTGTTGTGGTAAGTGGATCTATTAGTTTTGTACTTTGAAGGTTTTTTATTTCAGAGTCTAACGTTTCTATTTTCATTATATTTACTGATCAAGTTCTCTATATTACGCTTTATTTTCTCATTTTCGAATCGGAGATTATCTATCTCGGTCTTAAGATCTTTTACATGTTCTTTCAATGAACTTACATCTTCCGATATCCTGTTTATGGCTTCCGTTTGATTCGTGTTAATTGACGTAAGAACTTGCATCATTTCTGCCATTCCCTTTCGTATTTCGCGTAATTCTTCTTTAATATTTTGATCACCAGAGTATTTCCGCTTACTACGAAATGTAAATTGTGGCGCTGTAGAAACGTCTGTGGCTGACTCTCCCGTCGACAAATTGGGCTGTGAACCACTCAGTCCAGCACCTGTGCCACTTCTAGTAGGTAGGTAGCGTATTGGCATCATGTTGATCTATGGCGCGTGTATTCACTCGCAGCGTACTTAGCAGAGTAATATCATAACAGCGTAGGGGAGTGTATGCCGATTTATTATATGCACCTTATTAACTTAAGAATTAAGGTCGTTTAAACATATTTTATTATTTTTGTAATTATAACCGATAAAACGTCCACTTTGTTCGGTGTCGCACACTATGGACATTCTGAACGTGAAATTTATTTTTTAATCCATAGAAATACTTCTTACAAGATTTTACCTATTATTTTTACTTACTTATATTTTTACGTAGTATAGATACGCTGCAGCCATATTATGCAACCGTAATAAATGAAATTTGTCAAGGCAAACGAACTATGTCTATTTTATAAAGAATTGTGACTCTGCTATGCTAGGATGTCGATAAAAGTGAAATATTGAGCCGTTGGTATTTGTACTGCAGCTACGAGCTACGCATGCGATATGCTGAGTGCTGTGGACAATAGGGACTTTACTTTTATTATACGGAACCCAGCTACTGTGTTGAAAATGTTGTTTTTATACGTGAAGCAAGCTTAAAACATAAGATAAAAGATTTAAAGATAAAACTATCAATGAGTTAGTATTTGTAATGAATGTTCGTTTGGCAAGTATAATTTAAGTATCCATATTTAAATTATACTTGCCAAAACTTGTAATGAAAATCTAAGGCAATTTGATCTCTCTGACCAATCTGATCAAGAATTGATTGAATTCAAGAAGAACTATATGGCTCCCGATAAGTGGCGGTAAAACTATCTCGATTTCAGGTGTCTCCATGCTATATCGATAGTCCATCGGGACAGCAGCGTTAAATAACTCACGTGTGCTGCGATCAGCAAAAGTCTTGCCTAACGTAACGATTAACTGCCACAGGACAAGCTCACTTCCAATATTGAACATTTAAAGGCCAGTATAGAGGAATATGAAGAACATTAAATACTGACTATTTTCGTGCCTAGCACCTCAACGTAAATGCTCAAAACTCTGTCTAGCGAGCGCTGTAAATATAGCAAACGTCACCTTTATTTGCGAATATATCTTTATTTCGGGCATTATAGTTTTATTGTCCGTGTAAAAATAATGCTGCAAGAACTTTGTTGTCCGTATTAAAGATAGGTAAGCTTTACGTCCTTTCATTCTTAAATGTGTGATTTTAGTTCTTATTTATATTTGAGAAATAAAAATGATTTCCCATGGTTCAAAAGTGCGGTTACACAGACTAGACTTTTTTTGTAGCTCTAAGAAAAAATGGCGCAGATAAATTTATGGTAGCGGCGTACTCGTATGTATTATCTTCCTTAAGTTAAGAATCCTTCCTTTTTTTGAAGTCTATGGGATAATATTGTTACGAGCTTGAGGTTCGTGACAATAAAAATTGCCGATAAAATTACCTAAATTAACACTTTAATTTTCTTTACACAAATTAAAACTTAAAACTCCAATAATTAAGCACACTAATTCGCTTTATTTCGCTGCGAAGCTTCGCTTGTCTCGCCAAATTCAATACTTCCCCGATGGCACCTTGCAGCGCCTATAAATACACACTAGTACCGAATCATCCAGAACATTCAAGTAAATACGCGCACCAATCGACAAAGCGCCGAAAGTTCGAGAGTCAGCTTCCAGAAGCTTAGTTCTTCGTTTCGACAACAGATGGCGCCGTCGGTTGAGAGATTAGTGATGTCATTTTCTGGAAAGCTCTACCCTCGCTCCGTTACCCGACACTAGATGGCGCTAGTGCCAGATGTTAACTTAGCCACCAGCTTAGGACTCAAATTACTAGAGTTCAGAAAATCAGCATTGAAACGCGCACTGTATTTTTATATAATACTTCATACATTATAAACATAGTGCGCAATAAGAATGAATTATTACCTCCCTGGATGAGCACAAAATAAGAAACGTGACGGCTGTAATGCGTTCCTCATAAGCCTCACTTAATCTGCTTTTTTTCTCGTACATTATCTCGAGTAAACGTAAATGACAAGCGCATTATAATGATTTTTTATATTTTTAATAGATATTTTATTGATTATTAACTGATAGGGTGAAAAACGAGCACACAGTACACTTGATGGTAAATGGTTGCTGTGGCCCACAGACATCTACTTCTATCCTCAATTACGAATCAAAATGCAGATGCGTTGTCACCAGTAAGGACTAAGATGGAATGCCTCGTTTCCAGTAAAAAAGGGTCTCCGGTTCTCTACACTCACGAAACACAGCAGCATTAAGCGACTATTTTACGCTGATATTCTGTGAGAGCATGGTCCTTCCCCGGTCTAGCAGATCCTTTGGTGCTTCAACTACTACTAATATAACTGCAGCATGGCTCTACTTAAATTCCTCATTTTCAATTGCCAAAGCATCATCCTCGTACGAGTGAAGTGCGGACTACAAACTCAAAAGATCGTGTCGTGAACAACTCCTAACACAAGCATTTAAGTAAGCCTTAAAGAAGAAGTGGTTATAGGGAATATTAGTTATGCTAGTAGTATTACTAGTATTTAATGTAAAAAAGAACAGAGTAAAATAACAGGCTGGTGACGGGCAGCAGCATCATAGTATGAGAGAGACATCAAATTCTGGTGCAGCGATCATTATCCCGCCCACCAGGCGTTGCGATTTAGGCAAATCCTCAATACGTTGGGAGACGCTCGTGTCATGGAGTGGTCTTTGACATTGCTATGGTCGCCACCGTAGCCAGGAATAGCGGGGTCGCAGGGACTGAGGAGCCGTCTCTTTGTAGCTCACGCCATAGTCGACTTTTCATTAAATATAATTTTAAACTAAAACTTATTTAGGCGGACTAAAGACCAATTTGGACTAAATTAAATATTCTTTTCCGTTTAAAATAGAGCTTAATCCCCCAAAGCAGTTTGGTAAAGTTTCTTTTTAATCGTATTGGCTTTTATTAATCAGATTCCTCTCCAGCAAATTTGTATAAATCAATGACTTCTAACTTTATTGAACGTTCAGAAGTCTGTAAAAGGTTAAGGAAACGGAAAAATTTAATTTGTAATTACCTTGATAAAGGAAAGAATATTTACTTTAAATTTAACAAATAAAGATAAAAAAATAGTTTGGTGGTTGGTGGTCACAGGTGGCCTAACGTTTTCGAAATAATTTTGTTTCGAAAGCTTTAACATCTGAGTCAAAGAAATTGTTAATTATAAATTTGCAAATTTATCACGTAATGATTGTAGTAAGACGCAATAATATACATGAATACATAGGTGGTATCACGTAATGTTACGGTCACTAGTCTGTCATTTACGTAAATTACGTCATGTTTGTTTATTTATTTCGGATTTTACATTAAGAATATTATTTATATTGCGCTTTACCCATTAATTAACTTTTCACTTCTTTTTATTTCCCGTTTGTAGATTGTCATATCACAATGATTTTATAGATGTTTCACTTCAAAAATGTCAAGCTCAAGAGTAACACTGTACCTTTCAATTAAAACTAGCTGTACTTAGTAACGCTGATGAGGATAACTTTTGACTGTGTACGTTTGCCTTCTGATTTAGTAATTTACAATACAATCAATGAATAGTGCTATAAATATTTCATTGCAATTATTTTTTTTCTAAAAGCATCATAATATTACCTCTCGCGTTTAAATTTAATAGCGGAGTTACAAGTACCGACATTAAGTGGGTGGACGTGTTAAAAAGTGTTCCGATCAAATTAATCGTTAAACGTTTCAAACAGCGTTATTTAGTGGTATAGTGCAATAGTTGTGAGACTATAATAGTTTTTCAAAGTACGTTGGTGCTTAGTTCTGATAAAAGTGATCTAAGTTAACAAAAATTAGCAAAATCATTTTAACTTACCCTTTAATAAAACTTGAAGGACTATTGCAAATCGTACAAGGAGTTCAAAAAATTTCATCGTATCTGCTCAAGGTGTGTTGGTTAATCGGCCTAACGGTGTGCACAACAATTAAAAGTTAAAGCGACGAGTCCCCTACACTGTAAATTGGAGTTGACGCACTTTTTGCACTTATAATTTGTATAACATTCTCTGCATTTTAACGCTTCATTCAATAATAAAATGGGCGGAAGGTGTGGAGCATGCAGAGCAAATATAGTAAATGTTACACAAAAACGAATAAAATGCACACAATGTTCGCATAACTACCATTCAGAGTGCATAAATTTTAATAATGATACTGCTTCAAGATCTGAATCGAAGTGTCCCGCTTGCACTGCTTCTCGTTGAAAAGGTGGTGATAACAGTAACACTTCGATACGAACTAATAAGTCTCCTTCCAACATCGTTTACAACAAAACTACGTATAGACCATCAAACAAAAGTTCTGACCAGCCTACATGTATCACTGAGACCAGTAAAAACTCAGTGCTATAAAATTCGATATATTTCAAGAGTTGAAATTATCACTTATCACTGAAATAAAAAATTAAATAACTAGTAACCTTAAACAGCTGGAAGAATCGCATAACAGTTTGCTAAATGACTACAACAATCTTAAAAGTAATTTTGAAAAACTTCAACAAAATGTCCAGAATGGCGAAATGAAACTGGCGGATTTATGTGCGCAAATAAAAAAGAACAACAATGGGGTAGACTTTCGAACTTAGAGATTGTTGGTTTACCAGAAAACTCAAAAGAATCAACTTCTGAATTAATAATCAAAATAGCCAGCCATGCAGGAATAAAGCTTACAGATGACCAAATTGTTTTTGCGCACCGAGTTCAGCCTATGCAGAATGTTGGAGGTCGCCCAAAAAACATTGTAGTGAAATTTCAGAATCGCACTATTAAAGAAAATATTATTTCAGGGCTCCGCAAAACCAAAGGAATTACTACTTCCGATATTGGACTGGGTGGTCCAGCCAAAAGTTTTTTGTTAACGAACACCTGACCCCTGATAATAAGCAACTCTTGAAAATAGTAAAATCACGAGCAATGGCCAAATCATATAAGTTTGTCTGGGTTAGAAACTGCCACATTTTTTTAAGGAAAAACGAGGAATCTCCCGCTATCAATATAAATCCGAAAAAAGATTTATTAAAAATTGTATGTTAAATAAAAAAAATGTAGAACAGATTATTGTTACATATTTAACACATAAAACAACACTCACGGTTTATACATCCATTATCACATACATCAAAATCACACACTCACACACATCTTTCAAAATTTACAGTAATACTGAATATTTACACCAATATGCCCTACAAAAGAAATGTATAAGCTACCATTTCTTACCCTGTATAAAAATAAAATTCCTGTCTGTTGCAAAACCATTCCTCATGACTCTTCAACCTGTATTATTTCTGTTACATAATATAATTATTATCTACATTACTATTAATTACTATGATAAATATAATTTTTATAAGTTAATTACAATGGTACCTAAATCATGCTAAAAGTGCCTTATAACTACGTACTCTATCAAAACGTCCGTGGCTTGCGAACTAAAACTAGGCAATTTCGAGACAGTATAATTTGTAATAACTTCAACATAATACTCATTACAGAAACTTGGTTGACTGATGGTATTTGCAACGGTGAATTATGTGAAATAAAACATCTTCGCATAAAAAGAAGGGGTGGCGAGGGGTCATGATTTGTACGTATACGCAATTACAAGCTTAAGAACGGACGGAATGGATGTGTAGAGATCTCGAATGTTTGTGGGTAACAGTACCAGGAAAATATTTAATTTGTCAAGACAGACGTAATTGAAACATTGGAGTTGTTTATATACCGCCTGATAATTATCAATCAAAGCGTTTAGATAATTTTACAGAAATGCTCACAAAAATTACAACTCAATGTCCAAATGCTTATTTTATAGTTGCCGGTGACTTCAACCTAACGAATATATCTTGGTCGTCTTCAGGTCACGTAATGCTTAAGCAAAGTCCAGTAGAATTACAAAATGCTACAATAAAGATAACTGATCTATGAAACTTATCAGGGCTAAATCAACATAATATTATTAGCAACAATAGTGGCAACGTACTAGACTTAGTGTTTACTAACATAAACATAGACGTTACCCGTTCTCAAATATATCTTGTATCTGAGGATAAATACCATCCTTCTTTATTGCTCGACGTATCTGATCTGTTAATACCCTGCTTAAAAATAAACCCCGATCAAAATTAAACTTTAACCGAGTTGATTACGATAAAATAAATAAAACCCTCTCAGAAGTCATCTGGTCTTCCTTGTTAACTGGCAACTCAATTGATGTCGTAGTTCAAAATTTTTATTCCCAGCTATATTTAGCTAACTATACTAGCTATTCTAATTCTAAGTTAAGTATGAACCAAATTGTTAACTTTGGGCCCAAAATCCCATTCTGCTTTTCCAGATTGTCAGCCGGAAGTCGGAAATTGCATACCTCTCAGATATAATGTCACATTCACTCCCGTGTAGTATTAGTAACAAATTTATTTTTATAGTAGTACGTAGGTTAATCAATAAGTTTTGAGATGTTCGAAATTTAAAAATGGAACGCACCCGTGTTATATGTTTCTAAAAAGCAAATTTATTTAAAAATAGAACTCCATAAGCCAATTTCTCAATATTAAAAAAAAGTTCTATTAATTTTCCTGCAACGCTTCCCGCGCTTTTCATTTAAAACGATGGATCTTAACCGTGAACATTCGCGTGCTATGATCTATTATGATTTTAAATTTGGTATACAATTTACGAAAATCCGAACAATTTCCAACGGACACAATCAGCATTAGGGGACTTAGCACCATCACGCACAATAATTTTTAATGTGGTTTGCAATATTCAAAAGGGGTAAAATTAACCTTAAAGATGACCAAAGAACCGGGGCCGCGCAAACAGCAGTAACGGGAGTAAATGTATAGACGAGTTGGTGCGAAAAGACTTTTGAGTATTAAACCAAAGGAGATGGCATCGCAAGGCATACCCATAGTAAAAGGTACGAGAGTCCGGCTCATACTCGTTATATAAAACTAGTTGCTCCGCGTCGTGCGAAATGATCGTGCCAGTAAATAGAGCTCCGACAAAATGCTGAATTGCAGTGTATTTACATGAAAAAAACAATCAAAAACGTCAAGTATACAAAATGACAATGTTTCATCTGTGAGTATTTTTAAGTAATTTTATCGTATACGTGTTTTTAGGCAATGAAAAACTGCTACAATATCGTTAGAATAAGAAGGTAAATTTTGATAGTTTATTAATGATTACAAATAGCTTAATTTGTATACTGGGCAGTCTCAAAATCGTAATACCATGGTTCGAGCCCAGACCGACCGAGCGACTTTTTTTTAATTTTTTTTTTTTCAAGTTCCTTTCTTTTTTGAGAAAATCTATTTTTCGAGCCCTTTTTTAGTATTTTTTAAAAACACGAAAATTTAAATTAAACTAATTGCACTCATGATTTTTTATTCAAATAACCAGTTCAGTTTTTTTCTATTATGTCGCTAAGATCAAAAAATATTATTCGTATTTCATCAGTATGTAATTTGTATCTAAATATAATTTCCAAAACACACGAATTAAAAAAAAAAACCGAGCGAAAAATACCGAGCAAAGCTCGGTCAACCGGGTACTATATAATTAAGCGATATCTTTACAATAAAATTTAAAAAAGTGTTTTTATTGTAATTTGGTAGTTAGTAATTAAATAAAATTATATTTCGAATGACTAAATTTAAGGTGTTGATCGTTAATCTACGTGACCATACTTTGAGCCCATAAATAATTTTAATAAGCCTCCAAATGTACGAGTTGCGAATGAGATCGGAAATTAATTTCATCTTGTCTGATTTATTCGCCTAACATTACCATAATCTTCACGCACAGAAGATCTAATTATCATTACATGCCAATGTGTAGCTTGATAATATATGTATAAAGCTCAGCATTGGGACATTTTTGGTCGTAACTTTAAAAACTTTCATTCATTTACAAACATCGTACATAATTATCATGGCGTTGCTTATTTCACCATTAAGTAGAATGTACAATAACATTAAAATGAAAAAAATTCTTGGCACAATACCACGGAGAGTATGACTGTAGATACTATATTTTTTTTACTTATGAATTAAATTTATTTGTGTATATAAAGCGAGGAAATTATTGTACTTAATAAGAAGAATAATATACAAAAACTTGATTCAAAATTTCATAGTACATTAATTTGTACATGCAGTTGCTCAGCCGCTTAAGGAAACTTAATGTTTATCGTGTAAGACGTGTCTCAAAAAGTGATAACCAATTTAATTTTATTAATTACCGAAAAAATGCTTTTCTTTTAAAGAGCAAAAAAGGATCAAAGTGATAAGTTCAGTTTTTCGACAAATGTCTTGTTCACATCCGTACCGACCCACTGATGTCCGGGTGAAATTATATTGAATTAATACCATTTAATTAATAATCTTATAATTACGTTAGAAGTATCAATTGAAATCTCCTCTAGCTATATGCGTCCTTTTTTTAAATCATATAAGTGCAAAATAAAGCTGGTGTAAGTGATTTGGTGACAACAGAGTAGTAGCACTAGCACTACTTTAATTAGTGAGCGATGTATATGTATATACCTTCTGTTAATGAATGAATGAAAGTTGAGATTTGTTCTTTTTTATTATAATACACATAAGTGATGACGCTATTACATTATATGTGGAAAATATATAACATTAAAATTGTGATTAGCAGTAAAGTAAAGTTACAGCCTATATACGTCCCACTGCTGGGCTCAGGCCTCCCCTCATTTCTGAGAGGGTTTAGGGCAAGGAAGTGTCCGCCGCGCTGCTCAAATGCGTGTTGACAAACTTCACATGTCTTCGAAATATTTTTTTTCTTATTCCTCAGACATGCAGGTTTCTCACGATGTTTTCCTTCACCGCCGAGCACGTGGTAAATCAGCACTTAAAATTGCAATTAACAATTTCATTGGTGCCGGCGGGGATCGAACCCGGGTTACTCGCGTTCTGTTATATTTACAGCGAGCGTTAACCACTGAGCTACCACGGTGATTAGCAGTAATAAAATAAATTTTAAAATACCTTCCGTCATTGAATAAATGAAAATTAAGATTTGTTCGTTTTTATAATTATATACATGAAAATTGTTTCCGAGTTCCAGGAAAATGAGTGACAAAGGAGCCGAGGCGAATTATCTACGCGCTCGTAGTTCGTGGTCGAAGGTCGTGGTCGACATCTGCGAGGAATCGAGAGGCGCAGTCGAAGCCGCAGCCACAGTGATTGTGGTGAGCGTTGGCTGCAATTGCAGCGAGCTCGAGAACGCAGTTCAGAGCGCGACCAACGCCGCAGTGTTGCACATGATCATCGTAGAATTTCTCGTCGAAGTCGAAGTGCAAGCAGCAAGCGTACGCTACGCGATCAGGAACACAAGCTGTCACGAGAGAGGAAAAAGTCCAAAGACGTTTGAAAGGGAGGTACGTAAATAGTGTGAGAGATGGAATGAAAGAAACAGATGAGCACTTCCTAAAATTTTTGCGCGGAACTTCTTTTTACTTGTCCAATGTTTTTAAATTAACTATTATTCCGTGTTTAAATGTTATATTGTGTTATAATGTGTATTCAAGTGCTAAAATAGTACATCATTATATGATACTTTATAAATTATTCGTAATACGTCAAAAGTAAAAAAAAATACGAATCCAAAAAAATTCGAATGTATGTAAAAGCGGCTGAATCATTGTTTTTCTAGACATTTAGAGTACAAATTTTCCAATCTTTTTTTGGACATGAAGAACTTTATAGATTTCAAACGATATGATAACTGAATGAAATTAATTTTGCTTAGCGCGATCGGTCCAATTCAAAATTGTTTTATGAAATTTAAATTAATATTGTCCAGTAAAAAGTTCCTTAGTGAAACCAATTTCTTTGTTATCAATTTTTACCCATGTTATTTTATAAATCTATTACAATAAATATGTATTTTAGTTTTGACATCATTGTAGAATGACATTACACGTCAGTGTTTTGTAAAACAGATGAGTCGGCCTTCAGGTTGGAAAAAATTATTCGGATTTTGCTATCAAGTATTGAATATATTTAAGTGAAAACAATGGTGTATAATTGAATTATTAGTATTATAATACAAGAAATATTTTACATATCACTGAAGATTATAACAGTGTCGATTAAGTATAAGCTTATCAAAAAAAAAAATGTTTTTCAAAGACCTATGCGACCTATCAATTCGTGGCTTCAGTTTTGGTTAATTTCGTAGAATAACGTATGTGCGCAAGATAAAGTAAAAAAAAAGGATTTGTAAAACTGAGTGTACACTGTGTATTTAATCGTTCTCAATTCGGCGCGTATTTTTTTCACGTATTTTGAAGTTGCATTTCTCGTCCGTTTTGTTGTTTTTTTTTTATACTCACTCGACTTCAACATATGAGAACACACAAAAAATATTTAATAATTTGTAGTGGCGTTGGAAGTCGTGTTTTTGAAAATAATTTTTATTATATTTCAGGATTGCTCTCATAGTAAAAGTTGTTTATAATCCTGAGTACTTCCACCCCTAAAAGATTATTAGTGCTATACAAATAATCCTGCATACATCTGCGGCGGGAGATATTATTCTTATGAAAGGAGAGATTATTCATTATTCTTAGGAGGGACTTCAAATAATAAATTTAACAGCCACCTCATGCAAGTCAGACAAATTTATTTAATTCCACTGAAACACAATGCCGTTAACAGCAGCTAAAAACTCAAACAAAACCTTATAATTTGAATAACAAAAATTAAAAAACTTAGAATGAATAAAGGAAAAGTATAAATAATCCTTTATCGTGCGGCTACCTCAGGAACCGTCTCATATGAGTATTTAATTTAATATTAAATTAAATGCAAAATAAAGTGAAGTAAAGTGTCAAGTGTGATTAATTATTAGTGTGTTTTAGGTTTTAATTGGTGTCGGTAATTAAAGTGTCAACTTTGGTAACTTAATCGGCAGTAACTCAAACTTAATGTCACGAACCCTAAGCTCGTAAAAATTGGTGTCAGAAGTGGGATCAAAAATCATGCCGATTTTACCCAAGGATGACACGGAGGGTGTCCATACCCGAAATCAACGCACCAGGATGAGACGGACCAGAGAAGATTTGGTGGAGCAACGCCGCAGACGTCAGAGGGCCAGCTCCCGGTCACGGAGGCTGGCCCGTCAGCAGCTCCTACATCTGCAGCACCTGACTTGGGTGCTCTGATGATGATGCTGCAGGAATAGGCCCGCCGACAGGAGGGACCTGCCTGCCGACAGGAGGAACAAGCCCGTCGGTTGGAAGAACAGCTGCAGCGCGGACAGGAGGAACAGTCCCGTCAGTTGAAAGAGCAGCAGGAGGAACAGGCACGCCGACAGGCAGAACAGGCCCGTCGACAGGAGGAACAGGCCCGTCGTTTGGAAGAGCAGCTCAAACGCGACAAGGAAGAACAGATGCTCCTTATGAACGGGAAAGAGATAAGAGAGGTGAAAAAATAGGGTTGCTTAATATGACAACTGTCTGTCGGAAGCTGAAAACCAAATCGACAAAGTGAACAACGTAATGGTCAACATGAAGAAAACGCTCGACGACCTCAAACTTGGGGATGGAACTACAGCTCCCGTACTAGCTACTGCACCTTTGCTATGTGGGTTCGAAGTGCCGCCGTTTGATGGAACTTCTTCTTGGTTGGTTTACAAAACCCAGTTCAAAACCGTTATTAAGGCGAACGGCTGGAATAAAAGTCAGGCCATGACTGCTCTTACACTAGGCCTGCGCGACCGAGCATTAACTATTCTGGAAGCTCTCGGTGAGGATGTGAGTTATGAGCAGCTCCTTGATGCATTGGAGGCGAGGTATGGCGGTGCTCACCTGGAACACGTCTTTCGTACGCAGCTTAAAGATCGCGTGCAACGCATCGACGAAAACCTGCAGTACTGGGCTCTTGAGATGGAGAAGCTGGTCTGAAAAGCATACCGGTCTGTACCGCGCTCATTGATGGGAACCTGGTGCAGACATTCATCGACGGCATCCGCGACCTTGAAGTCGGAGCTGCTGTGAAGCTCGGGCCCCACGTGACTCTTAAGAAAGCCTTGACCCATGCACTAGAGGTTGAAGCCGTGCGGCAGGATCATCGTTCCTATTGCATCAAGGAGGATGCAGCAGCTATAGTTTGTGGCCGCAATAATACATACAGCTCTAGGTGCTATGGCTGTGGGTAAAGGGGCCATCTTCGATCTAGCTGCCCTAAGCGAACTGTAGAAAGGGAAGTTGAACGATCTTGAAAGGGTAGTACTGCTAACGGCATCGCCCAGCAGCGGCAGGATGATCGTTCTCCTCACGTTAGGGAGGTTGTAGCACCTACAGTCCACGACAACAATAAAAGTTACAGCCCAAGGTGCTACGGCTGTGGAAAAGGGGCCATCTTCGACCCAACTGTCCTAAGCGATCTGTAAATAGAGAAATTGATCGATCTTGAGAGAGTAGTGCGGCTAACAGCACCGTCCAGCAGCATCAGGAATACGACTTTACTATCGAACATCGCTGCGGGAAATCTCATGGCAACGCAGATGCATCGTCAAGAAGATCTTGTCCTGAAGATTTTTTTAAAAGCGCCTGGTATGTGGCGGCTGATTATTAGCGCCATATGGTATCAAGCAGCAGAAATAGGAGCGTCAAGATCTTTCTGGAACTCTCGCACTAGCCCCATCTTCTATCGCATGGAGGAACTAAGCTTTCTAGAATACTCCACACTCGAATTTTCTGCACCTGGTCGGTCGGGGGCCGGTATTTGCTGGAATATTCTGGATGTTTCTGTGGAAAAATCCTATTTAAAGCCGTTGAGGGCCGCGACCAGGGCAGTATTGAATTGGCGATACAAGCTATACTTCGGAGTGAAATAAAGTGAACTAAAGTGATCAGTGTGATTATTATTAGTGTGTTTTAAGTTTAAATTGGTGTTCGGCAATGAAAGTGTCAATTCTGGTAATTCAATCGGCAGTTTTTATTGTCACGAACCTTTAACAACACAAATTTCATGGTTTCATAAAAAAATTGTTGTTGAAAATTTTGTTTAAAAATTTTTGTCAGCATAGAAAATAATACATTAGTTTTAAGTTGTTGTAGACATATACTCTTTATATGTAGTCTGTTATTGATCGCATAACATTCGAATGACTTACGTTTTTCTCACAAAAATCGACGTCAATTTAAACAATTCTGCAAGTTGTTCTCTCTCTATTTTCAATAAATCATCAGCATAATTATTACAGAATATACTATCTTTCGTACTTTATTTAGATTATACTTTTTAACATTAGTGTTTGCATCAACAGTTTTATGTCCCACGTAAGAGCTACCAGTAGTTTGTTTCTAACATTGAGAGAGATGCTTTAGCAAAAATTGCAGTGCTAGCCTCAGCACTATGGGTTTGTTTTATACATCATCATCATCATCATCACAGCCCTTCACAAGTCCACTGCTGAACATAGGCCTCCCCCAAGTAATGCCACAAAGCACGATCCTGAGCCAGCTGCATCCATCGACTTCCTGCATATCTTACCACGTCGTCACTCCATCTAGTGGGGGTCGCCCTACACTACGCCTACCGGTACGAGGCTGCCACTCGAGAACCTTTCTTCCCCATCGGTTATCGGTTCTTCGAGCTATATGGCCGGCCCATTGCCACTTCAGCTTACTAATCCGTTGGGCTATGTCGGTCACTCTGGTTTTACTGCGGATATCCTCATTTCTGAGTCTATCACGCAGAGAAACTCCGAGCATAGCCCTCTCCATAGCTCGCTGAGCGACCTTGAGCGTCCTCATATGGCCAGCAGTGAAGGACCACGTCTTTGATCCGTAAGTCATCACTGGCAACACGCACTGGTTGTACACTTTAGTTTTCAGAGATTGAGGTATACCTGACGAGAAGATTTGTCGTAATTTCCCGAACGCTGCCAGCCGAGTTGAATCCGTCGATTTATCTCTCGGTCGAAGTTGGACTTACCTAGACGGACTATTTGTCCCAGGTAAACGTACTCGTCAACAACTTCGAGCATAGTGCTCCCAACAACTACCGGCATGGGTGTGACATGGACATTAAACATGATCTTTGTTTTGTCCATGTTCATCTTAAGACCTATCCGTTGGGAGGCACTATTGAGGTCATTGAGCATAGTGCTTAAGTCCTCCAGCGATTCTGCCATAAGGACTATATCGTCGGCAAATCGAAGGTGAGTGATGTACTCGCCATTGATGTTAATACCGTATCCTTTTCCAGTCCAGTAGCTTGAAAACGTCTTCCAAAGCAGCGGTGAAGAGTTTCGGGGATATAACGTCACCCTGTCTTACACCTCTCTGCAGTTGGATAGGTTTCGAGCTCTGGTTCTGTACTCGGATAGCCATCGTAGCCCTACTGTACAAACACTTCAGCACTTCGATATACCGACAGTCAACTTGGCACCGCTGAAGGGACTGCAGCACCGCCCAAATTTCGACGGAATCAAAGGCTTTCTCATAGTCCACATACGCCAGGCAAAGTGGCAAATTGTACTCTTCAGTCTTCTGTACAATCTGCCGCAGGGTATGTATGTGGTCTATGGTACTGAAGCCTTTTCGGAAACCGGCTTGTTCGGGAGGCTGGAAGTCGTCGAGTCTGCGTGCGAGACAATTCGTAATGACTCTCGAAAACAGCACGTAGACGCGGCTCAGAAGGGAAATCGGTCTGTAGTTCTTCAAGAGAGCGTTGTCGCCTTTCTCAAAGAACAAGACCACCGCACTTCTGCTCCACGCCTCTGGAGTAGTGCCACCATGGAGGACGGAATTGAAGAGCTTCTGAAGGACTTCAAGTACCGGTGTTCCACCCGCTTTCAGAAGCTCCGCTGTAATTCCATCCTCGCCTGGGGCCCTGCCGTTTTTAAGGTGTTGGAGAGCCATTCTAATCTCGCTTAGACTGACGTCCGGGATATCATCGGAATAGTGTCGGATAAGACTTGCTCTTGGATCGTTACTCACACTTGCGTGTGGCTCCAACGATGATGTGTACAGCTGCCCATAGAACCTTGACCTGGACGGTGGTATGTAAAGAAAAAGAAGAAGAACATTTTACCAATAAGTTCAACATAAATGCTCAAAACTCGGTCTCGTGAGAGCTGTGTATATCATAGTGATTCGGCAAATGTCACCTTTATTTCGAATATTGCTTTATTTCGAGTATTATAATTTTATTTTCCGTGTTAAATGATGCTGCAAGAATTTTATTGTACCAGTTAAAAGATATATAAATTTTCAGTGCTTTCATTTGTAAATGTCTGAGTTTAGTTCTAATTTTTAATTGAGAATTTCACAGTGCGCGAGCAAACCGGGTTCGATTCTCGACGGCAACAACGAAATGGTTGATTGTAATTTTAAGTGCTGATTTACCACATGCTCGGCGGTGATTGAAAACATGGTAAGGAAACCTGCATGTCTGAGAAATAAGAAAAATAATTCGAAGACATGTGATGTTCGTCAGCACGCATAGGGCCAGTGCGGCTGACACTTCCCTGCTCTAATACCCTCTCAGTAACGATGGGAGGCTAGTTATTAGTATTTACCCAGCTGTGGGACGTATATAGGATGTAACTTTAACTTTTTTATTTCAGAAATAAAAATGATTTCACACAGTTCGGAAGTGCGGTACCACAGAATTTAGTTTTTTTTTTTGTAATTATAAGACAATGGTGTTAATAGTCGTATGGTGGCAGCACATGTCTTATCACCCTTAAGGGTGAGGGCTTTAAGTTAAGAACCTTTCTTTTTTGATGTCTGTGGATGATAATATAAGGTGGTATCAACTAACTGAGCTCATATAATTGTCACTGAAACATGCACTGTATTTATTATCATCTTTCTGCTAACGTAAATATAAAATCGCACTTAAATAATACCTCATACATTGTCAACATAGCAGTCAACAACAATGAATTATTACTTCGCAGGATGAGTGCGAAATAAAAAACGTGAGGGCTGTAATTCGTTCCTCATAAGTCTCACTTAATCTCCTTTTTCTCACTCGAAGGATCATAGACTGCCTCGAGTACACACACGTATGTGATAGAAGCATTATACGGGTTTATTATACTTTTAAAGGATATTTTATTGACTGTTAACTTCTGCCCGCGCATCCGCCTGCATGGCAACAGAAAGTTCCTCATGTTCAAATGCCAATGCATCATCCACATACGAGCGAAATGCGAACTGCGATCTCAAAAGGTCGTGGGTTCGAACCCGCCATTCGAATACTGTCGTAAACCACTCATAGCACAATCATTTAAATATTACCAGGAGTGTTAAAAGGGAATATTAATAATGCTAGTAGCGTTGCTAGTATTAAATATTAAAATAAAGACATATTAATATTAGACTGATGACGGGCAGCACCATCAAATTATGAGAATTCTGGTTCAGCGATCATTATCCATCAGGCGTGTCGATTTAGGCAAATCCTCAATACGGTTGTAGACGCCCGTGTCATGCTGTGATCTTTGACATTACCATGGTCGTCACCGTAGTCAAAAATAGCGGTGCCGCCGGGGTTTGAGGGCCATCTCCTTGCAGCTCTCGCCATAATCGGCATCAATATCTAAATATAATTTTTAAACTAAAACTTATTCAGGCGGACTAAAGACCTATTTGGACTAAATTGAATATTATATTCCGTTAAAAATAGAACTTAACCCCCAAAGCAGCTTTGTAAAATTTCTATTTAATCGCATTGGTTTTTATTAATCAGATTCCGCTTCAGCAAATTTGTATACTTCCCCGACTTCAAACTTTATTGAACGTTCAGTAGTCTGTAAAAGTTTAAGGAAGACGGAAAACAGAAAGCTTTAATTACCTTGATATAGGTGTTCTGCCGTTTTTGAAAGTATTTTGTTGCGAAAGCTTTAAAATTAGCGCTAAAAATCGTAAATTATAATTTTTCAGGTTTATCACGTAATGATTGTAGTAAGACGCAATAATACAAAGTAATACATACATCAGGTAATATGACGATCATTAATCTGTCATTTAGGTAAATTACACCACGATTGTTTATTATTAATTAACTTTTCACTCCTTTTTATTTCCTTTTGCGGTATGTCTGGAGGAAAGACCGCCTTTTGTTTTTCACTCTGTTTATTTCTTGTTATTTTGATTGTTTTCTTAGTGTACAACAAAAGGGAAAAGGAATTCCGAATGTATGTGGTCGGTTTTATAGTAGGATAAGTAATAGTGAGTTTAAATATTACTCACACTGTAGGAGTCGATTTTTCTATAAGTGTATTACGAATAAAAAAAAAACAATGGTCCATGATGTAAGTATCCAATCAAAAGGTTTGTGATGTATTCCAAAATAATACGGCTGGGTCAATTGTGTAAGCAAGATTTTCGGTGCCCAATAACGAAACAAGGGTCAATAAGAAAATAAAATCAGTATAAAATCTCTTAGGTAAAGCTGTGTTTATTAAGGAAACTAAATGGTAAAATAAATAACATAAGTTAAAACAACAACAAATGACAAGTAAAATGAATAGTAGGCATGTCGATCTGAACAAGATTACTAATATTCAAGTTATTATTATTATTTATTGGCATGATTGTATTTTGTATTTTTAATTATTATGTAGCTACCTATGTTCGCAATTCTTTTCTGGGTACCTATTTTACACAAAAATAATCGAAAATAGATCATCTACACTAATATAATATAATATTATAAAGAGGAAAGATTTGTTTGTTTGTATGTTTGAATTGAATAGGCTCCAAAACTACTGGACCGATTTGAAAAATTATTTCACCATTGGAATCCTACATTATCCCTGATGAACAAAGGCTATAGTATATATTCAAAAAATTAGGGATCCGTATGAAAACTTCGTTAATGTAACCAACGGCGTGAAAAAAAACCAAAAAATCCTTATACGCTGCGGAAACTATTGACAATAGAGCAAAGTGACGTACTACAGTTTATAGAAGATATCAATATCTACAAAAAAGTCCGCGATACTATATGCCTAACTATTGCAGTTATGTCAAAATAACTACTTTTTTCATGTTAAATTATGCAATAGTAACGCCGAAAAATCCTTATTATCGCATACGCTGCGGAAACTATTATGTAACATAAAAATTATGTGCTACATGATTAAAGTACTCATTATTTACTACAAAAAAGTCCGCGTAAGGAATATATCTAACTATCATAACTAAGTCACAATAGTAGCTTTTGTGTTCTAAAATTTAATTAGATCACTGGTCGACACAAAAGTTGATTATAGTCGTACCGTAGTATTAATTCTTATTAAAATAAATAGTTTTATCATAATGAAAGAGTAACTTTAGTCATACATATTTTGGCAGTAAAGTTTTTATAAACCTAAAAAATTTTTAGCAAAAAAATTTTTTTTTTAGTTTAGGCAAAAAAAATTTTTAGCCTAAACTTTGAGCAAAAAAATCGATTAAAGATAAGAAATGTTCATATTTTCTGGCAGATTGCGCAAAAACTATAAATGATATCGCTTTCGTATGCATAAAAGGTTGATAGAAAATTCATCAAGGATCATTTCGTACCTGCACACTTTTCATGTACCATGTACAGTTATCCTTAAAACTGAAAGAAAAACCCGTTTTGGGGCACTTTCTGGGGCGTTCATCCGGGAGGGGGAGAGAGAGAGTGGATAAAATTTAACTTTTCTGTATAACGTACATATGCCGATAATTTTTACATTAATTTTGCCAATTTTTTAGCTAAAATGATTGAACTAAATGAGCGAGGTGTCATGTCGCGCAGCGTAGACATGGATATACGCGGGTGAAACCGCGGGGCACAGCTGTATAAAATATTGTAAAACAAAACACAATTTTTTAAAATTTTTGTGTCTGTTTTTTTGTTTGTTCCGGCTAATCTCCGAAATGGCTGAACCAACTTTGTCAGGACTTTTACTGGCAGATAGCTGATGTTATAAGGAGTAACTTACTTTTATTTTTATTTTAGAAAAAAGAATTGCGGTCATTCGCAAAAATTTCTAATCGTAATAAATTTCACGCGAACGAAGTCGCGGGGAACAGCTAATATTATAATATTTTAATCGAAGATCGACTATATTGCGCTTCTTTCTAATCGAATAGAAAATGGGTCTTGTTCTTTTTTATGTGAGTATTTTGAAGTATAAACTCTGAAGTTTTAAAATGAGAAGACGTTCGGTGGTAGGTAGAGTTTAAAAACAAGGATTTCACTAGTGTCGTTACTATGTTTCGAATATGGGAATCGATTTACTGTCACAAAAAAGTTTATTTCTTTTTTCTATATGCAAACTATATATATATATATCATTTCCAAATGGATTCAAATATCATTTAAAGTAAATAACAAAATTTAAAAGAAACCTTGAAAGCTTTTATATTTTATTTTTTTGGATCTAAATAAATATAAGTTCGATAGTGAAAAAATATAATATATAAATTATATATTTTTTTGTAAATTATATCTAAATTTAATGATTTTTCGAATTCTATATTGTAAAATGAACTAGTTTTTTTGTATTTTACTTCAGAAAAATATAGCCAAGTTTTAAAGTACGAACCAAATTGTTAACTTCAGGCCCAAAAGTCCTATTCTCCTTTTCCAGATTGTCGGTCCGAAGTCGGAAATTGCTAACCACTCAGATATAATGTCGCATTCACTCACATGTCCTCACCAACTCGTAGTAGTATTAGGAAATTTATTTTTATAACAGTATTAGCATATTCATATTCTGAAAACCACGATAATGCTCCCAAAGTAGCATAATACATTTTAGTAATATTTTGTACTTAATCTTTACGGTACGTTTCGTACAAGTGCAGGGGTTTATTATTACCGTCGTTGTAAACAATCAAATGAAGTACGAGGACATATTAATTTACGCGTGATGTACGCTTTCCTTAACTTGTAACACTTGTTTAAGGCAGTATCAGCATGCACACGCTCGTGTGTGATGATTTCAGTATAACGTCAGCGCAGGACCCAAAGCTTGTTGTCATGCAAAACTTGCTTGACGTGTTGAAGCTCGGTGGCCAGGTGTTTACTGTCACGGATCCCTCGTGCTCTCTAAAACAAAAATTTACCCATGGTAGCTATCTATGAAGTATGGTAATAAGAATCACCGTTAAAATATCTATCTGTATGGTTCTTTTATCTAAACACATTGTGGCTCAAAGTGTTGTCAGGATTCCGAATTACGAACACATCTAGTAAAGCTAAATAATTGTTTGTCTCTAACTCCATTATGAATTTAATTTTAGTCTAAAAATGCAGTTACATTATCTAAATGCAGAAAGTGAAAGTGTCGTCTACGTGACGCTTGTAGAATCTGTGATTTACTGAGAAGTAAGTCTCATCTATATTTCGACGACGATGGGAGATACAGGTGAGCCCATCACCACACCTCTATTGCTTGTAGAACTCCTCCTTCCGCAATAAGCAGCCAGATATAAGGCGGTGTCTGAGTAATACTGCATATTCTACGGGCATGTTGTTTTCTTCCAGCCTTATAGTTACAATTGAGATATAGTAACGGGTACGGATGTGAATAGTGACTGCACATCAAAACTGGTTACATTATCTGCCAGATTTAGGTCTTTAATCTCGCTAACGAAATGGTAGGAATCCTTTTTGTGTGCTCTTGTTTGTCCCCTGAGCGGTTGAATGGGAAGTTGACGAATCGATTTGGCTTAGTAACCCATACAACTTCAGTTATTTGGCACATGTAGGAATTATCAATTTTAAGTCCAGATTAAATTTTTCGGAGTGTTGATTTATGAGGTCTAGTTCTTTTAACCTGTTCTTTTAAGTGTGTTATCTGTTGGGTCGTTTATTAAACTTTTTATGAGTGCTTATATCCAACAAACGTGTTTGTATTTTAGAATTATAATCAAACGTCCATGACTACCGTTGCATTTCCCTTATCTGCGCGGAGAATCGTTAGTTCTGGTTCATCGCGTAGGTTATTTAACGCTATAAATTCGTCTTTGGGTAGATTCGGTTTAGGAACTGAACTTCAACGTAATATAGGCAAAATTTCTTGAAGTTTTGCCAATTTTTCTGTAACCACCTCTGACGTTATTACATTGCCCTAAGTTTTATTTGCAGATAATGCTTTTGACAGTGTGTCCTTCTTGTATTCCTATACATTGAGTAGGGTTCAGTAAGAAAAAAATTAATAAATACTCCTTTGAACACTAGAAATTTCTTCGGGGGTAGTGTACATAAATAAATTTTAAAGACAAACTTCCAGATCCGGATCAATTATTTGAAAACCATGGGAATACTTGTTCTGTGCACGATTCGAACCCGCAACCTTTAGTCCTGCAAGTCATTGCAAAGCTACTGCACCACGGAGCCGTCATTACAAATAGTGGCAGTCTACAAATACTGGTCGTGAGTCTTCGTGAGTCCGGTAAAGTCCACAGCTGGGCTCTCTCTCTAACAGACTCTCTCTATAATATGGACAATTTGCCTCAAACATTTGATAAAAAGAGAGATTGATAAAAATAAAAAAAGAAGTTACAAAGGGTATTCCAGGTCTTCCCTTATGTTCGGTAAGTGAAATTTTATAAAAATACTAGCTGGTACCCGGCGCGTTGTTGCCGCAGAAGAAACGACTGTGGAAATATTGTTTTAAAATTGAAAGAGTAGTTCGTTTAATTAGAAATGATAGTACATTCATTGAAATTGAATGATATATAACTTTTAAATTTGTCAATAAGCGCGCGACTTTTTAAAAGCTGTAGGTATAAAAATATCAAAATGTCAGCTAGGAAGAGTCCCAAATAAACCTCTTCCCGTTATTGAGACGTTGAGAGATTAATGTATAAATACGGGAAATTCGTAAGCGTACGTGGATATGGTCTCATCACTATTATTTTGTTTATTGTAAAACTTTCGATATCATAAGTATATACGATGTTTATGATAATAATAAAAGACTTGCCAAATTTTAAACTTAAGTTTAAATATTATATAAATAAAGATATACCGTTATTGCAGTTTTTTATAATACGAGTAAATGAGGCTTCTACTTTTATTTGAAATTATCTCAAATTGAATGTGATTTATGTGCATCGTGCGTCACCTACTGTATTATCAAAGTCACTCGTGTAAAATGTTAATCACACCGATGCGACGTAAAACGCGATGTCGCCTTTTTGAATTTAAAAGGCACACGTAGTTTTTTGTCAAGCTTACTGTTTAGCTATGTGTTAATTTTGTATCCATCTTTATATATGGCAGCTCTATAGCACATTGTTTTACCGTATAGATGTGAAGCTGCGGGCAAAGGGATCAAAATTAAAATACTAAGTATTACGATAATGATTTGCAATTTTTATTTTCGATTTTGATGGTACGTTGAGTTTTTGTTTCGAGTAACAAATTTTTTCAAACGAATTTTTGTATTTCATTTGTAAAGATCACATTCGTGTTTAATTCAACACTTTAATATTACACATAACTTACCAAAAGTTTGTTTTTAATATTGAGAGGGACGTTTCAGCTCAAGCGTTGTGATCCATCTAATGGCCAGGAGGGAAGCCAACCGCAGCGATATTAGTATGCATAGCTTGTTCTATACAATAACATCAATTCGTTATTTGTTTAAAGTTCATCCAAAATTGTTATCTACGAGGTTTAGGTTATCTTCCGTCGATATATTAAACCTGTATTGTATAGTCAACAAACACAACTTACGACTAATATAGTAATCTTTGACATACCATGGTTCTGGCAGGCACACAGATCATCGATAAAAGTTATGGACCTGGGCTTTTTTATCTTTATTAGGCTTACTAACAATTACTAACACTAATACAATAAATTATACAATTACAGTGTTACACTTTCTGAATTTCCGTTCTTTACACAGTTTAAGACTTTCTACTCTTCTCCAACATTCTGAGTTTATGTATGAAAAATATTTTAAAAAGAAAACTATACGAACATATCCGTAGCCTACTAAGCTAAGTCATCTTTTTGTGGATAGTGGTTAGCTAAGTTAACCTTATCACTTAAAATATATTATATCCTCTTCTTATTGTGATTACTCAACAACTGCATGGCGCGTCCTACATTCTAATATTAAAAGGATCCATCACTAATTATGTAATGGTCATCATCATCATTTATCATTACAGCAATTCACAAGTACACTGCTATAATATAGGCTTCCCGCAAGGAATGCCGGAATGCCAC
>CAJQZP010000621.1:0-19617 GCA_907164705.1 Parnassius apollo | reverse complement strand
AGGGCCAGAAGACATTAGAATATCTATTAGGTACAGGAAAAAAGCACGAAATCCGCATGAGAATCACATAATCCTACAGGTGTCTCCTAAAGTTTGGCAACGCATGACAACTGTAGGCCGTATCCAAATCGATCTACAAAGGATACGAGTTCAGGATCAGTCACCCCTGGTGCAATGTACAAAATGTCTGGGATACGGCCACGGAAATAAACTGTGTAAGGAGTCTATTGCACTGTGTAGCCACTGCTCCGGACCACATTTAAGAGCGGACTGCCCAGGATGGCTTTCAGGAGATATAGCAACGTGCCGAAATTGTCACCTGGCAAAAAGCGATAAAACTGACCATAACAGCTTCGATAACAGATGTCCTATACGCAAAAAATGGGAAGCAATTGCAAGAAGTAGCGTAGCCTATTGTTAAGACGAGAAAGTTAACACCAAAGTGACGCAATCCCTGCACGTCAATCCCAGTAAGAAAATATATAAACTTATACAAATAAACCTACAAAGAAAGAAGCTAGCCACACAGGAGGTTTTTATTGAAGCACGTAGTAAAAATATCTCAATAGCCTTAGTACAAGAACCATATACAGCAGCTACAGGAGTAGTACAGCAACCACCAGGTAGTAGAATAGTACAATGTCAACGAAAAGAAAAAGCCGAACAAAGCAGCTATAATTGTTTTCGATCCGGATATAAATATAATAGAGGACCCTACTTTGGTTACGGAAAACATTGTAGTTGCCACACTAAAGACTGATAAATGGACAATAGTAGCAATTTCAATATACTTTGAAGATTATTTACCCATAGAACCATATCTTAAACAAATTGAAAAAATAGTCAAAACACAAACAGCTAAATATACATTAATTGGTGGAGATTCAAATGCATGGAACACCTGGTGGGGAAGCACTTCAATAGATCATCGAGGTATGGCACTACAGGAAGCATTGGACGAAATGGGTCTACATATATTAAACGAAGGAACAGAACCTACTTTTGATACAATCAGAGGGGGCAAATTATACACAAGTCATGTAGACATAACAGCATGTAACGAAAATTTATTAAGTCATATTCAAGATTGGAGGGTGGACAAAGATTTAATAAGTTCAGATCATAATGCAATAGTTTCCTCGGTCAACTTAGATAAACCGCAAGAAAAAAGAAAATTCAAACCACTAGAATTTATAACACTAAAAAAGCTAACTGGACAGATTTTAAAACAACATTTAATAACTATCTAGAAGAAAATAAAATTGAAATAGCAGCAGTCGAAAAAATTGTATCAAGGGAGGTTTTGGAAAACATTATAGCTTCATATATTGAGGGTATAAATAAAGCATGTGAAGAAAATATTCCGAAACTAAATACAAAAGAAAAAACATACATACCATGGTGGACTAGAGAACTAGAAGAAATGAAAAGGGCAATGATTACCAAACGAAGAAGAGTTCGATGTGCTGCAAGGCATAGAAGGGAACACGTAGTACAGCAATATCTGGAGGCAAAAATGAAATATGAAAAAGAGGCACTTAGTGCACAAACAAATAGTTGGAAGGAGTACTGTACAAAACAGGATCGCGAAAGTTTCTGGGATAGGATATACAGGGTTATTAGAAAAACACCTAAAAGACAACAGGATCAGCTATTAGTGAATGGCGGAAAGGCCTTGTGTCCTGATGAATCGGCAGCATGGTTAGCAGATAGCTTTTTTCCAGTAGATGACAGTAGTGTAGATAATACTGAACACGGAAAAGTAAGAGAAAAAGCTAATAATCTACAGCAATACCAACCAAATGACACACAGGATCCGCCATTCACTAAAGCTGAACTAAGAAACGTTATGGGAAGTTTTAGTACTAAAAAGGCACCTGGATCTGACGGTTTTACAATGGATATATGTACTGCGGCAATAGGAACAAATGAAGAACTCTTTCTATCAATGGTCAACAAATGCTTGCAGCTTGCTCATTATCCAACACCATGGAAGGAGGCTGTTGTAATAGTCCTCAAAAAGCCTGGTAGAAATGACTATACCCACCCCAAGGCCTATAGACCCATTGGATTGCTTTCAATATTAGGTAAGATTTTAGAAAAACTGATAGTTAAAAGACTACGATGGCACATCTTGCTAAAAAGTAATCCAAGGCAATATGGGTTTGTGCCCCAGCGAAGTACGGAAGACTCCCTGTATGATCTGTTGCAACACATAAGAGTAAACCTCAAAGATAAAAAGATAAGCCTTATTATATCTCTAGACATACAGGGAGCTTTTGACAACGCTTGGTGGCCTGCCATAAAATGCCAACTATTAGAGAAAAAGTGTCCCCAAAACCTCCGCAAAGTTGTTAATAGCTATTTCGAAAACCGAAAAATAAAGTTAAGATACGCAGATAAAGAAGTCGAAAGATCCACATCCAAAGGATGCGTGCAGGGATCTATAGCGGGGCCTACGTTTTGGAATTTATTACTGGACCCTTTATTGGACTTAATGGATAGGGAGCAAGTTTACTGCCAAGCCTTTGCGGACGATGTCGTCCTGGTCTTCTCCGGACAAAGAATTCCCCAAAATTGAAGAAAAAGCAAATAGAACTCTGCCCTTGTGTATGATTGGGGTGTGCGCAACAAACTTAGTTTTGCTGCACACAAAACAAATGCAATAATTATCACCAAAAAACTTAATTACGACACACCACAACTCCACATGGGCGGAACAAACATAAAAATAGTAGATGAGATTAAATTATTAGGCCTTATAATAGATAAAAAGTTAACCTTCCATAGTCATGTTGTACATATATGTCGCAAGGTTACAAATATATACAAACAGTTAGTAAAGACAGCAAAAATTTCTTGGGGATTGAATTCGGAAATCATCAGGACCATCTATGTGTCAGTCGTCGAGCCGATCGTGCTCTATGCAGCCAGTGTATGGGCAAGTGCATCAAAAAAAATAACCGTGCAAAAACATCTGAACACCTTGCAACGGGGCTTCACACAAAAAATATGTAAAGCCTACAGGACCGTATCGCTGAATTCGGCACTGATATTAACGGGACTGTTACCTCTGGATGTCCGCTTGCGGGAAGCAGCAAGGCTGTATGAAGCAAAACGTGGCAAACCGCAGGAGGACATCCTGGGAGACAGAAAAGTTGAAGAAAAGGTACTGTATATAGAAGCCGAGCACCCAGCCACAGAAGACGAAATAATTTTTAGTACAATAGAAAGTAAACAACCGGAAAAGATGGAAGAAACAAAAGAAAAGCTAAAGGTGACACAGATATACACCGATGGGAGTAAAATTGACGGGAAGGTAGGAGCAGCGCTATCTGTGTGGAGGGATAACACTGAAATTTTAAGTAAAAAGTTCAAGCTTGAATCCTTCTGCACAGTATACCAAGCCGAACTTTACGCACTATACCAAGCCACAGAACTTATGTTGAAGCATAAGGACAGTGTCTTTAGCATCTACAGCGACTCCCAATCAGGACTGCAATCATTGAAATCACCGGAAAACTTCCATCCATTAGTCCGCGGAATCAGAAAAAAATCTTAAGATCTTAAAAGATAATAAAACAGTAAAGTTATTTTGGATTAAGGCACATGCGGGACATCAAGGGAACGAAAGAGCGGACCACTTAGCAAAAGAAGCGGCACTATATAAGAAAACAGCATCCCAATATGATAGATGCCCCATATCATTCATAAAACGAATGATAAGGGTAAAATCAGTGCAGGAGTGGAACGAACGGTACACAAACAGCGAGACAGCTACGACCACCAAAATATTCTTCAAAAATGCCGAAACAGCGTATAAATTAATAAGGAAAATTAAACCATCACCAGAACTAGTGCAAATATTTACGGGGCACGGTGCCTTCGCAGAATACCTAAATCGCTTTAAGTGTAGGACAAGCGCTGGTTGTGTTTGTGACCCCGAGGTTGAAGAAACGGTGATGCACTTGCTCATTGACTGCCCAATGTACAGTAATAAAAGGTTGGACCTGGAACAGAAAATAAATATAAGAATTACAGAAGGCAATATCATGGATATTCTAGCAAAGAAAAGTGAAAGAAAAGAATTCATAAAATTCTGTGAAGATATAGTAAAAAAGGTAAAGATTAAAAATAAGACATAGGAATACAATAGAAAACTAAGTTAAAAAAAAAAATCGTAAGAAATATGTATAGTATATATTAAAACGTAATATATTAACTATTCATACAAAATGCTGCATAAGACCAGAAAATGATAAGAGATGGAGTTTAATCAGTCTAGAATGTAAGTATGCCATGAAAAAATATAGTTCAGTAAAATAGATTAGTTAGTAGTAAATAAATAACAAAATAATACGTAATAAGTTTGTATCAAATCTACTGTTAAAAAGAAAAAAAAAATGTATTAATAAATCCAGCCTAGAGATAAGATATAATGTAAAGTTTATGACAAACACATCATTGTTCGCATTAGGTTAAGAGTAGAAGGACTCCCGAACGAAAACCCGGAGTCCTCTACACCCTATACTATAGCAAGGACAAGGAAATAAAAATCAGAATTAAAAGTCCGTGTCGAGCTGACAATGTCTCTGACCTCCTATGTCAGAGGAAAACAGCAATACATACAAAAAAAAAAAAACCTAACCTAACCTAACCTAACCTAACCTAACCTAACCTAACCTAACCTAACCTAACCTAACCTAACCTAACCTAACCTAACCTAACCTAACCTAACCTAACCTAACCTAACCTAACCTAACCTAACCTAACCTAACCTAACCTAACCTAACCTAACCTAACCTAACCTAACCTAACCTAACCTAACCTAACCCCTAGTATTCCGCCGTCTTCCGTGTCGTACGCATCGTTTCCGTGTTGCTCCGCGTTTGAAAAATCCGAAAAATAGGTCAAAGTTGTCCGATTTCTGTGAAACAAGTGTTGTCTCGTGTATCTCCGTGTGTTCTATGCACGAGTGATTGTTCCATTAGTGGGAGGTTAAGTGTCACAAGGATATTTCAGCAAAACACAGCGGAAAAACTGCAAAACAGGTAAAATTTCACTAAAAATTTTACACTAAATTGCGTACGCCGCTCATTTTAGATCGAAGACCTGCTGATTTTTATATCTCATTTTGTGGCATTCATATAGCTCTATCACTTGGCATAAGTTCTGGATTTTTTCGCTAATTAAATTTGGAGTAATTAGGCGAAAACTGAAAAACCACGTGGCGTGTAAAATTAAAACCGCTATCGTGCGGTTGAATTTGAACACACATTATTATAGTACACTGATAAATCAATAATCCTGTACTTGTGGCACAGAAATCGGCATCGTATTCCAGAAGATATAGTCAAAAATGCAAAATTATTAAAACTGGCTCATTTTCACTCGTTGATTGCGCGTGATTCTTAGCGACGACATATTATTTTTAATTTATAATATAGTTGCAAAACTTATCCTTAAACTATTTGCAAAGTTCTGGATTTTTCGAACTTAAACTTTCCGAGTTATTTCAATTTTCCTGAAAACACTCTAACACGTGGTCTGTGTTTTAACCTGTTAACCAAGCCTAGCTCACTTTCGATCGCGCCATACCAACCTTACGCCCGCCAAGTAGTGATCGAATTAGATCAGAATTATATACCTATGAAAAAACTATTTTTTCGTTTTAAACAAAACCAAAGACACTATGCAATTGATAATAGTACCAAAGACAAGGATATGCTCTTTTATTTTAAAACGTAACCTGGCAATGTTTCTTAGAACAAAAAAAAAAGAAATCACTTTGTATTTCCGCCATTACGCATCGCGCGTCGTGCACGAGTGATCTCATTGTTATAAAGTAATTTATCGTTTTGTCTGCAAGAAAAACGTAAGTATTATACATTTTTGTAATCCTTGTTATATAACAAACCCGTAGATATATAATTTGTGGCATAAAGTGAAAAGTGAATGCTAAAAATAGTTTGAAATCGAAATGACGTAGAAAAGTTCAAACGAAATAGTAAATGTAAATGTCTATATTTTACGGATAAATCTAATTGAATACGGTAAAATTTTAATGAAATTACGAGATAATTTCATATTCTTCAAGATTTCGTTCATTTTCCCTATCAAAATTGTATCATAACCTATACAATTGTTCATAAAACGGTCCAATACCTATATAACAATTCAAATATTTCGCCATATTTAGCATATTTGGAGGGATTGCGCGAATTTTATCGACAAGGCGATCAATATGAAGATATTTACAAAAAAAAAGTGATAAATTTTACGTATTTTTATTGTACAGACATGTGCTTCACTTTTTTTTTTCATTTGGATAAATTCAGTATGTATATAGCAATTTCTGCTGATATAATAACATAATATGACCCTATTGTCTATATATTCTCTGCTGAATATATATATATTTATCCCTATATATCATATATTTATAATATAACATGAATATATATATAATATCATAGGCATAACTATGTACTATGGTATGTAACAATTATTATTTTCTTTTTTAGCATGTGGAACCCCGGAAACAACCCAGTTCCCCAGGTCTTCATCGATGTCCTTCTCGATGAGGAGGAAGCCGAAGAAGTGGTCATGGAGGAAGAGGCGGTCATCGATGAAGAGGTTGGGGAACAAGGTGACTGGGATGTATCTGTAAGTAATATTTATATTGTAACATCACACACAAGTGTAGATAAATAGACACTTATAGATATTAACGGGTTCATTTTTCAACAGAACATGCCAATGTACTACATGCGGTCCGACGGGTCATGGGGGGACCTGTTGGAGTTGGTGGTAGAGACTGCGGAGGTATCTGTAAGTTATATTTATAGCATCAGTCATTTATTTATGTTTATTATATATAAATGTTTGCAGCCCAATAAAAATGTGTTTATTATTTCAACAGGGGTCACCTGCTCCGGCTCCGGCTGCAGCTCCAGTGGCTGCTCCGGAGGCTGTACCAGGCCCCGCACCCCGCAGAGTGGAAGTAAGTATAACAAAACATCAGTAATGAAACGTTTCTATGTAAATTTTTATATTTCAGCTAGTATTTATATAAATATTTATTTATATTTATTATATATAAATGTTTGCAGCCCAATAAAAATGTGTTTATTATTTCAACAGGGGTCACCTGCTCCGGCTCCGGCTGCAGCTCCAGTGGCTGCTCCGGAGGCTGTACCAGCCCCCGCACCCCGCAGAGTGGAAGTAAGTATAACAAAACATCAGTAATGAAATGTTTCTATGTAAATTTTTATATTTCAGCTAGTATTTATATAAATATTTATTTATATTTATTATATATAAATGTTTGCAGCCCAATAAAAATGTGTTTATTATTTCAACAGGGGTCACCTGCTCCGGCTCCGGCTGCAGCTCCAGTGGCTGCTCCGGAGGCTGTACCAGGCCCCGCACCCCGCAGAGTGGAAGTAAGTAAAACAAAACATCAGTAATGAAATGTTTCTATGTAAATTTTTATATTTCAGCTAGTATTTATATAAATATTTATTTATATTTATTATATATAAATGTTTGCAGCCCAATAAAAATGTGTTTATTATTTCAACAGGGGTCACCTGCTCCGGCTCCGGCTGCAGCTCCAGTGGCTGCTCCGGAGGCTGTACCAGGCCCCGCACCCCGCAGAGTGGAAGTAAGTATAACAAAACATCAGTAATGAAACGTTTCTATGTAAATTTTTATATTTCAGCTAGTATTTATATAAATATTTATTTATATTTATTATATATAAATGTTTGCAGCCAAATAAAAATGTGTTTATTATTTCAACAGGGGTCACCTGCTCCGGCTCCGGCTGCAGCTCCAGTGGCTGCTCCGGAGGCTGTACCAGGCCCCGCATATATATATATATATATATATATATATATATATATATATATATATATATATATATATATATATATATATATATATATATATATATATATATATATATATATATATTTATATAAATTTACATATATTTACTTATGTATATATAAATATTTATTTATATATTATATAAATTTATATATATTTTATTTATATAAACATAAGTGAATATCTATATATATATATATATAGATATTCACTTATGTTTATATAAATATTTATTTATATATACATATATATATATATATATATATATATATATATTTATATAAATTTACATATATTTACTTATGTATATATAAATATTTATTTATATATTATATAAATTTATATATATATATATATATATAAATAAATATTTATATAAACATAAGTGAATATAAATATTTATATATATATATATATATATATATATATATATATATATATATTTTATATAATATTTATTTTTTATATATATATATATATATATATATATATATATATATATATATATATATATATATATATATATATATATATATATTATATAAATTTTTGTATGTTATATAAATTTACATATATTTACTTATGTATATATAAATATTTATTTATATATTATATAAATTTATATATATTTATATAAAATATAAATATTTACTTATGTATATAAATGTTTATATATATATAAATATTTTTATATATATATTATATAAATTTATGTATGTTATATAAATTTACATATATTTACTTATGTATATAAATGTTTATATATATATATATAAATATTTTTATATATATATATATATATATATATAAATATTTTTATATATATATATATATATATATAAATTTATATATATTCACTTATGTTTATATAAATATTTATTTATATATATATTATATAAATTTATATATGTTATATAAATTTACATATATTTACTTATGTAAATATAAATATTTATTTATATATTATATAAATTCATATATATTTATATAAAATATAAATATTTACTTATGTATATAAATGTTTATATATATAAATATTTTTATATATATATATGTATATATATATTTACTTATGTATATTAATGTTTATATATATATATATATATATATATATATATATATATATATAGTTTGCAGCACAATAACAACGTGTTGATTTTTCAACAGTATTTAGCTCCAGAGGGTGCTCCAGGCCCCGCACCCCGCTTCGTGGTGGAGGTGTTGGACACGGCGGCGGCACGTCAGCGGCGAGGGACCGCGTCTGTACGCGGGCGTGGTCGTGGACGTGGCCGTGGCCGTGGCCGAAGCGTGGGTTGGTTGCGTGGAGCACCCTACGTGCAAATTTTCTTAAATGACACGGATTTGCCCTTGGATATTCAGGGGCAAATCCGTGATCATTCCATTAGAAGGGAGAGGTACGAAAGAAGAAGGATAACTGCAAATCAGGAAGAGGAGAATGTGAGGGAGAATGAATGGGATTGGGATGAAGATAATAGTTTTGAGTGGCGAGGGATGAACGAGTGGAATGGCAGGCAATGCCATTTTGTGCCAGAACAGACTGGGCCTACCGTTTTGTTTCACGATCCATATGAGGCCATGCATGCCATCTGGACGATGACATCATGGCCCATATTGCTGACGAAACGAACCGGTATGCCGAGACGGTTTTGGCACAGCAGCGTCCAGGTTTCAGGAAAGATTGGTTTCAGACCAATCTACATGAAATCTGGGCGCTAATGGCATTTTGGATCATGCTTGGCATTGTTAGAATGCCAAGCATTAAATCATGTTTCTGCAAGCACCCACTACTGAGGACTGACGTATTTCGCGCATTATTCACGGAAGGCCGCTACTGGAACCTCAATGCGGCATTTCATTTGGCCGAGGGGACAGACCCTAATAATCTGCTGCACCCAATGGGTCCCATTATCGACCATTTGAATGCCAAGTTCCAGGAGTTATACCAGCTGGACGGGAACATATGTATTGATGAATCGCTAACTCTTTGGAAAGGGCCAGTTAGGTTTCAACAATACATAAAGTCCAAGGCAGCCCAGTTTGGTATAAAAACCTTGCAACTGTGCGAGTCGGCCACAGGATACCTTTGGTCGTTCTTCGTGTATGCGGGCCGCGAGACAGGGAGTAGGGTACCGGTCAGCGTGTCCTCTGTGTTGAGGCTCATACAACCTATCCTCAACCGGGGGCACACGCTGTACATGGACAATTGGTTCAATTCCCCCTCCCTGGCTCGTTGGCTAAAACGCCGCAACACGGACTGCGTCGGTACCCTGCGGCCGACTCGCAAAGGGGTTCCAGAAGCCATCAAACGTGCACCCTTACAGGAAGGGCAATTTATTGCCCGTGCGTCCGACGACGTCATGGTTGTTGCGCTACAAGATCGCAAGCGAGTGACTTGTATCTCAACATACCATGGCGTCTCGCAACAACTATTTGCCGGACGTTCGGGCCACACTGCACAATACAAGCTCGATTTGATAAACGATTATAATCGGTACATGGGGGGAGTTGACCGCCTTGACTCGATGCTGGAGGCCTATCTAGTCGAGCGGAAACAATGTTTGAAATGGAACCGGAAAGTTTTCAAACGCCTTTTGAATGTTTCCATTCAAAACGCAAGGGTCATTGTTGAGAAATCAACCAACACCAAACTCGATTCCGTAGCGTTTCGGTTGGCGTTGGTTGACGGCATTATAAACCGCCATCTCAAAATGGTACCTCGCCAGCCAATCCCTGCTCAACACAATAGACACCCTACCTTTCCATTACAGAGGCTGACAGAGCGCCACTACATTCGCCGCATACCCATGCCAAGTCGAGAGACAACGGCAGATGCGGCGGAGAGACCGCCAAAGATATACAGACGACGTGCGTGTGTGTGGTGCACGGAACAGAAGCACCGCAGAGTACTCACGTCGTATGAGTGTAAGCAGTGTGGGCTGGCGCTCTGTATGAGTGACTGTTTTGAAGAATTTCATGAAACTCCGTAAAGGTATTTACGGAGTTTTGTGAAATTCGTGGAGGGTGATTGTAATGGAAGGGGGTTACAAAGGAGCAAACATTCCACCTGATGGTAAGTGGTTGGTGTGGCCCATTGACCTGTGAGGAATGACTCGTTTCCAGTAAAAAGGGTCAAAGGCTCTCCGGTTTCTTTAGGGTGATAAACGAGCACACAGTCTACCTGATGGTAGGTGATTGCTGTGGCCCATAGACATCTACATCTACTCCCCCGTGATCTGTGAGGACTAAGATGGAAGACCTCGTTTCCAGTACAAAGGGTTTCTGGTCTCCTCTACCTCACCAGTATCGAGCTTGTATTCTGTGAGAGCGTGGTCCTTCCCTTTTTTCTTCCTTCCTTTCATTTTTTTTATAGTTTACGGTGAAAAACGAGCACACAGTCCACCTGATGGTAAGCGGTTGCAGCGGCCCTTAGACATCTACATCTATCCCCCGTGACCTGTGAGGACTAAGATGGAATGCCTCGTTTCCAGTAAAAAGGGATCTCCGGTCTCCTCCTCTTTGTCTTTTTTTTTATAGGTAAGGGTGACAAACGAGCACACAGTCCAACTGATGGTATGTGTTTGCACTGGCCCTTTGACATCTACATCTTTCCGTGACCTATGAGGACTAAGATGGAATGCCTCGTTTCCAGTAATAAGGGTCTCCGGTCTCCTCCCCGTCCTCAGTAGTGGGTTCAAGAAGGATATGAATGGGTATGAATGTTGACTGAAAGAATGTGGACTGAAAGAATGTTTAATTTGAAAAGAAAAATAGTACAAAAAGGGTTATTATAATAACCCATGTGAATGCGGTGATCGCCACCATGCTGGTTCTATAAAAATTCATTCAGAAATTGTAAAAGAATAAATTTATTGTAAATTTAATATAAAATCATTACAAAAAGTCAAACAACCGAATTTGATTATTGCCGGCTACATTGCAAAAAATTATCGATAAATATACCAGCGACGCCACATCACTATTTGCTCCATACATTTGTTCAAATATATTTTATTTCTTGTGTTTTGTATTTTGTGCATTGAATTGTATATGTTTATTGTAAATAATAATAAAAATGTACTTTTCTAAACATATTTCATTTGTGTCGAAACATATTTGAGTGTGTTATATGTGAATTTATGTTGAAAAACTTACGTTTTCGTGGTTGAGTAAAAAATGTGTTATTTTTCCATTTTCATTTATTTTTACTGTATAATGTAAATAAAAAATAATTATATTACATATTTCAAATAATTTGGTGTTGTATTTATTTCAAAATCGCAAAAAATATTAGAGAAATAGTGTTTCAAAGTTCATATAATAAAATTGAATTTCGGAAAACAAGGGTTATGTTTGATTCCTATTTATTTGTTTTTTTTGTATCGGTTACGAATAAAAACACATAAAAACATAAAACTATATTTATTTCCAAACATTTTCATATAGATTACTTGAAAAACAAACTTGTGGAAATTATTTTATTAATATTTTCGTGGCTAAAAGTGGAGTATTTACTACTACTATGCAATTCAAAGGGTAATTTATGAATTTTATTACTATATCTAACATCCAAAAATTATTTTATTCGATAGTTTATACATTCAAGAAGAATTCCTGTAAGTTTTATTCAAAAATATTGTCTTAAAGACAAAATATAGCAGAATTTGCAAGTTAGGGAAATTTTTTCATTTCCCGCCATTTTGAGGTCCTGAGCGAACGGGAGTATAACGTGTCGCGCGCTGTCAGAGCGTACAGGTTAACAGTCTGGCGATATTTTTATCGCAAGGAAATCGTAGAGCACTAAAAACCGAAAAAGAATCCGTTTTCAGAACGGTTGTATCACTTTTCGTTAGAGAGATATAAAGTTTTCAGTGTTTTTTCAGGAAATTTCAGTATCTGTTCCCTTTTCGCTAATTTACATATCACAGTTGGCTTGCCCGTGTAATTCCACAAAATTAAAGCCCAAACACGACCATCATAGCACTTCCCGTTGCTGAGATATAAAGATTTATCGTTTTTCCACCATTTTGTCCGCCATATTGAAAATCTTGTTTGGCTCATATCTCGGAAACGGTTCATCGCAGAAGCGTGGGGTTTCCAATAGTCATCTTTAAATTGTCTTTAGAATAATTTAGGACCAAAAAGAACAATCGCCAAAAATCGCACAAACTGGCGATATATTCAAATACTTAGTGCAAAGACAATTTTAACAAGCCCAAACACGAATAATTTACCTCTGGTGGACAGGGAAATAGATCGTTTTTAAATTATCGACCGCCATCTTGGACCGCCATCTTGAAAATTTATATTTGCTATAACTCCCGAACCAGTGGTCGGATTTGAACGCGGTTTTCAACATTATTAAAGTTAAATAGCTCCCTAAAATCCTAAGTTACCACCGAAATCACCCGAACTGGTCAAGTCATCCGCCATCTTGAATATCTTTAAAGGCGTGTAACTTCATTTTTAATAGTCCGATTTTAACGCGGTTTTCGGTTACCTCAAGTGCATTTAGAACTCTATAACTTGAGGTTGTTTAGAAATGGCGGACAAACCAAAGAGAACAGCAACTGGCAGTACAGATAAACCACCTTCAATCAAAAGGAAAACTGTGACAAAAACCATAAAGGGCTCCGGCCAAGTTCATACCGATATAGACACAAAGACAGCAGAGTTACCAACTCAGGAAACACAGGGTGAAAAGGTTTTGAACCTCTTGGAAATAGAGGAAGCCGAAAAACTGCACCACCAGACAGGGTGGAGTGCAGAAAAGGATGAACAGGGACCGCAGACCTCAGACTTGCTTTACTCTTCACCAAATCTCGACGAGGCAACATCATCATCTCCTGTGTTATCAAGGACTGGTGCAAGCCTCTTACGAATACGCACACAGATTAAACAGGCGAGGGCTGCAGAAGCCAAAGAAGCCCTAAAAACGTTGTCGGAGACTGAAGACACCGCAGAGTCGGATATTGACAGTGGAGACACTAACACGTCCCTCAATACTTCCACGAGGTCAATTGGAGGAAACCGGATGCTCCTTAATGATTTGCCCAGACATGCCAATGAAGTGCTGCAAAGAACGAAGGCAGAGTTGGAAAAATCTGGAAATCTAAAGAGGGAAATCCGGGAAAGTGTCGTCTCGGGGATGTATACATTATATGAAATGGTCCTCAAATTGTCTGATTCGAGAATTTTACACATTCTTGAATCCAGCAAACAAAAACTAAATGTCTCACGTGAATCAGAAAGGCTCACACAAAGGCATGCAAGGTTCATGCACGAGACTTTAGGACAATATGCTAACTTAAAAGAGAACGTAGAAAAGCTTTTGAAAGAAACAGAATCTACCCGATCAATTGTCTCGTATGACCTTTGTGAGGCGGTAACGGCAACAAAGAAAGAAATCGTCAATGTACGTAAAGAAATCACCCTAGGTTCATCCATCTCGAGTCAGATGCAATTCTTGATGGAGGAACTAAAGCAACTTCGGGCGAACACCGAACCCTTAAGAACCCTACTCGTCAAGAAATTGACTTATCTCGCTTCGCCGAAGAGCTGCAGGAACTCCGTCAGGCGGTTAGAGAACTCACCAAAGATAGGGTAATCCCGCAGACACAAAGTAGTGAACACAGCCCAGAGATACCAAACCAAGAGATGTTATCGGAAAAACATCACAAAAAATTTATCGAGGAACTTCAGGATCATATCTCAGAAATCAAAGCACAAATAACAGCAGAGGTAGCAGAATTAAGGCACGAAATCCTGAAGATAACGAGAGATATCAAAGGAATAACTGATGCCTCATTCAATTCTCAGCTACCCTCAGTCCAGGCAAACCTGGAAGAACTGAGAAGAGAGACGAGAGAACTGCGAGACACCACGGTGGATTCAGCAGCTCCAATTAGAGTTGCAATAGAGAGCCTCAGAAAAGAGCTAAAGAACCAACCAGGTGTAAATGAAGCAGACTTCACTGGTAACAACTCTCAACTAAAAGGGGATGATATAAACGATTACGAGAAAAGAGATCAAGCAACAGTATTCAAGCATAAAAGTTTCACACGTACATTCTCAGAGGTGGTGATGAAGCCACATTATCCGGTGATAGTGGAATCGGCTGACCCTAGGAACACTAGCGATGATATCATAAAACAGGTCAAGAGCGGGATCGACGTAGTCGGGCTTGGGATCGGCATCAGTAACATGAGAAAAGCGAAAAATCAAAAAGTTCTCATTAGCTGTGAATCTGAAGAGGACAGAAGCATCCTCCAAGAAAGATTAAAGAACAACACAGCCAAGCTGACGGTCTATAGGCCGACTATTAAGAACCCACTCCTACGCCTAATAGGTGTGGTTTTTGACCTCACCGATAAAAAGATCGAAGAAGCAATAATAAAACAAAACAGCACTCTTTTACAAGGCATCTCATCAACGCAACAATACGTCAGAGTAGTAAGAAGAATAAAGGGTAGAACTAGCTCCACAAGTAACATCATACTCGAAGTAAGCTCACAAATCTGGAGCAAATTGAGAGACAAGAAAATCAGACTCGGCTTTCAGATAGTCCCGGCAGTTGATCAGTCACCGGTTACTCAGTGCTATCGATGTCTTGGGTTTTCTCATCGAGTACGAGAGTGCCAAGCTCAAAAAACATGCTGTGGGTATTGCGCTGAGGAACATGACACCAGAGAGTGTCACAATAGAGATAAAGCGCCTAAGTGCAAAAACTGCGTAGAAAAGAATGAGTGTGACACGAAGAGTGCACACCCTGCATATAGCTCAGAATGTCTGGAATGGAGGAAATGGGATCGGATAGCAAGAGCAACGATCACGTATTGCTAAAGTCACCGACGTTTCCTCACAAAGACCTTCGAGCAGAAAGTATGGAAAAATAAAAATTGCCCAAATCAATCTCGGTAGGGGACAATTAGCCCAACAAGAATGCCTGCAGGCGGCCGAAACGCAAGGAGTGGCTATTCTCCTAATACAGGAACCCTATGTAGGAGCAAAAGCACACGTTACCAGCCGTCATGCAGTTATACAAAAATACACTACAGACACACAAAAACCGGTCAAGTCAGCTGTCATTGTCGTTGACCCGTCCATACAATATACTATAAACCCTGAAACTATTACCGAAAACATTGTCGCGTGTAATTTTAAAATTAATAACCTAGATATTAGTATTGTGAACGCTTATATGGAAGAAGGCCAAAACATCGATGAAGATTTAAGAAAGATATCAAAATCCATTGACACACTGAGAAACGACCATGTCATATTTGGAAGGGATATAAACGCAAAAAGTCCCTGGTGGGGTTGTAGCGTGGAAGATGGACGGGGAACAGCCGTTGCTGAGACCTTAGCCCAACTGGGGTTAAACATACTTAACACAGGAAGTACACCAACATTTTGGGCACACAGAGGAGATAAAGACTACACAAGTATTGTGGACATAACCGCATGCTCTAACAACATATACCACAAAATATTAAACTGGAGGGTTAATCCTGACTTTGTCACTCTGTCGGATCACAGAGCGATTATGTTTGATGTAGAACCTGGGAATTCAATAAGGCAACCTAACCAGCGGAAATCTACCCGCATCTATAATACCAGCAAAGCGGATTGGAACAGATTCACCGCCACATTACAAACAGAACTACAGTCAATTAATATCACTGAAGAAGCAACCATGAACATAGCAACAACATGGGCCTTAGAAGACTTGATCATGCAGTACGTTGAATGCCTACGAAAATCTTGTGATATAACAATCCCAAAGTTATCTCAAAGAATACCCTCAAAGACACCATGGTGGACAAAGGAATTAAACGAAAAGAAAAAAGAACTCATACGAAAAAAGAAGAAAAATTAAATTTGCTAACAAAAACAGGAAACAGACAGTAATTGAGGAATATCTTATAACCAAAGCGGAATACAAAAATCATCTAGAAGAAGCTATAACATCGAGCTGGAAAGAATTCTGTACTAGGCAAGACCGGGAGAATATGTGGCAAAGTATTTACAGGGTGATACGTAAATCTCACAAAACTCCTGAAGACACATTATTACGGGAAACAGCAACTAGTGAGATAACGACCCCAAAACAATCTGCACAGCTCTTATCAAATATTTTCTACCCTAACGATGACATACAATCAGACGAACAAATACACACAGAAATAAGAAACAAGTCAGAAAATAATAGGAAAGAGTGGGCCAATAACCAGAATAAAGATGTAATAATCCCATTCACCAACACTGAAATTGAAGAAATATTTAAAAGCATGAGCCCTAAAAAATCGCCTGGAGAAGACGGCCTTACATCTGACATATGCTTCAGAGCCTATGAGGCGGCTCCACAAATCCTACTAGCCATATACACTAAATGCCTTCTACTTGGGCATTTTCCTAAAGTTTGGAAAAGAGCGATAATTCGAGTGATTCCAAAGCCAAACAAGGAAAACTATACCCTCCCAAAGTCTCATAGACCAATTGGCCTTCTACCTGTCCTTGGGAAAGTACTAGAGAAGCTATTTGTTAATAGAATGATGTGGCAATTATGGTCCGAAAACAAAATGAGCGGGCGGCAGTATGGTTTTGTTGCCCAGCGCGGTACAGAAGACGCCCTGTATGATGCCCTGGAAATTGTAAAACAAGGCTTAAAACGAAAGGAAATTGTGGTCGTCATCTCCATTGATATTGAGGGCGCATTTGACAATGCCTGGTGGCCCGGAATGATAAACGAGCTAGAAAATAAGAAAGTAGATAAATCAATATGCAGGTTAATAAGCAGTTATCTACAGGACAGGCAAATAAAACTCACTTATGCTGGTCATGAGGTGGTAAAGGAAACTAACAAAGGCTGCATACAGGGATCTACCTGCGGACCCCTGCTATGGAACTTGCAGCTCGACCCATTACTAACAGAAGTTGAAGGTCTAGGAACATACATTCAAGCATACGCAGACGATATAACGATAATAGCTAAAGGAAAATCAGCAAAAGATCTAGAAAATGAGCTAAACCCGGTATTAAACCACATCATAAAATGGGCAAAAAAAGAGAAAAATGAAACTGGCACCCCAGAAAACTCAAGCTATACTGATAACAAAAAAAACGAAATTCGAAAATCCAAAGATAGTACTGGGAGGAACGGAAATAATTATCTCTGACACGATAACAATACTTGGACTCACAATTGACGCCAACCTAAATTTCCTTAAACATGTATACAGGGTAACTGAAAAAGCAATCCAACTTTATAAAAAAGTGGCAAAAACAGCAAGAACAAACTGGGGCCTGAATCCTGAAATTCTTAGGACAATCTACATAACTGTAGTAGAACCAACCGTATTGTATGCTGCAAGTGTATGGGGACATGTGGCAAATAAGAAACAAATAAAAACCAGGCTTGACAGGATAACGAGAACTTTCAGTATACTGATATGTAAAGCACACCGTACTTCTTCTTTAATTTCATGCGCCACTTTAGCTAGAATTCTTCCCCTAGACCTAAGAGCACAAGAAAACGCCGACCTATTTAGAATTAAAAGGGGGAAACCACTGGAACAATTACCAGGCAGGGAACTAGCAAAAGCTGTAAGTCCGTACTCGCTACCTCATCCAGCCAAACGCGTGAACCAACCTTATAACTTAATAACTGCAGAGGAAGATCTTGACTCTATCGGAAATGACTGGCCCTGCATATATACTGACGGGAGCAAGATTACAGGCAAAGTGGGAGCAGCTATCACCTGCTGGAAAGACGGGAAAGAAATATATAAATCCAGATTACGTCTTGGCGATCATTGTAGTGTATATCAAGCAGAATTAGCAGCTATACTAAAAGCCACAGAAATAATCCTAAGCAACAAAACACTAAAAATGGCAAACATCCTCAGTGATTCTAAATCGGCGCTGGAAAGTCTCACTAACCCTAATGCACTACACCCCCCTCGCAGCAAAAATTATGGAAAGTATGCGAGAAATAGAAAGCAATCAAGGCAAAGTTAGACTCTTTTGGATCAAAGCCCACTGCGGCATTCCAGGTAATGAGAGGGCAGATGAGCTCGCAAAGTCCGCCGCGGAGACACTGAAGCAGACTCCAGTGTACGACTGTTTTCCTCTCTCTTTCGCAAAGCGCTCCATCAGGGACAAATCTTTGCTAATTTGGCAAGAAAGATATACAACAGCACTAACGGGACAAGTGACAAAGAAGTTCTTCACAACTGTTAAGCAAGCTTACAAAACCATGAAGAATATCAAGATTAATAATATGAGATGTCAAATTTTTACTGGACATGGAGGTTTTAAGGCGTATCTATGTAAATTTAAACTGACGCAAAGCCCATGCTGTGACTGTGACCAGTCAACACCACAAACAATTGAACATGTGCTAATAGATTGTCCCAAATATGCAGTACAAAGAATAAGCTGCGAACACCGCATGGGCTTTGCACTAAATGAAACTACACTTTGTAAGGCTATCAACGACAATGACAGCTACATGCATTTCCTTGATTTTGCTGAAAATTGTTTGAAAAAAGGTACTCAAGGAAAATGGATCTAAAGTATACTAACATATACTTATATAAATATATATATATATATATATATATATATATATATATATATATATATATATATATATATATATATATATATATATATATATATATATATATATATATATACTTTATA